>PVKU01011400.1:0-43627 GCA_004027475.1 Anoura caudifer | reverse complement strand
GTGGTTTTAATTTGCATTTGTCTGACAATTAGTGCTATGGAGCATCTTCTCGTATGTTTATCAGCCATCTTTGTGTCCTCTTTGAAGAAATGTCTATCAGGTCCTTTGTTGGTTTTTTAATTGGATTGTTTGTTTGTTTTTGGTGTTGAATTCTGTAAGTTCTTTATAATTTTTGGATATTAACCCTTTATTAGATGCACTGGCAAATATGTTCTCCCATTCCATGAGTTGTCTTTTTATTTTGTTAATAGTCTCCTTTGCTATACAAAAACTTTTAAGTTTGATGTACTCCCATTTGTTTATTTTTTATTTCATTTCCCATGCCTGGGGTGATATACCAGATAAAATATTGCTATGAGCAATTGGAAAGAAAGAAGTAAAACTGTCTGTATTTGCAGATGACATGATACTGTATACATAGAGAATCCTAAAAATTCCACCCCAAAAATACTAGAATTGATAAATGAATTCAACAAAGTACCAGGATACAAAATTAGTATCCAGAAATCAGTTGCATTTTCTATGCCAACAATGAACTAGCAGAAAGAGAAATTAAGAAAACAATCCCATTCACAATTATGTCAAAAAGAATAAAATGCTTAGGAACAAACCTAACCAAGGATACAAAAGACCTGTACTCGGAAAATTATTAGACACTGAATAAAGAAATTGAAGAATACACAAATAAGTAAAAGCACATACAGTGTTCATGGATAAGAAGAATTAACATCATTAAAATGTCCATGCTACCCAAAGCAATCTACATATTCAATGCAATTCCTATTAAGATTCCAATGTCATATTTCACAGAACCAGAAGAATATTTCAAAAATTTATATGGAACCACAAAAGGCCCTGGATAACAATACTGATCCTGAGAAAGAACAGAAAAGTTGGAGGAATCATACTACCTAATATCAAATTATACTATAAAGCCATAGTAATCAAAACAGCATGGTACTGGCATAAAAACAGACACATAGATCAATGGAACAGATTAGAGATTCCAGAAAGAAACACACACCTTTATAGTTAATTACTATTTGACAGAGAAAGCTAGTGTTTCCTTTAAAAAAAAATTTGTTGTTTCTGAAACTATGTTTTTTTCTCCTATAACAGAACCCAATGAGTGTGTAGATGTTGTGTGGCCCTAGTGTTGCCTGTAAAAAATTGGGTTCAAGCAGCTGGCACATTAAAGTTACTTTGGCAACTGCTATTTCTTTGACTAATACACTATCGTTTGTCTCTGAGCCAAGAATGTCATATTTATGGCCAGTACCCATCTAGCAGTCCACAGCCATTCTGGCACCAGGGACTGGTTTTATGGATGACAATTTTTCCACAGGCAGAGGTAGAGGGGATGGTTCAAGTGCATTATATTCAAGCTCATCTCCTGCTGTGCAGCCTGGTTCCTAACAGGCACAGACCAGTACCACAAACCAGTACCGATCCATGGCCCAGGAACTGGGGACCCCTACCTTAAACAATAGAAGGCTAAGCTGTTAGCTTAAAGGTAGAGCAAAATCTCAGGCTCTTCATAGTGCTTGACATTTATAAAGTTTCTGTGAAATTTAAAAGTAAAATTCTTTGGAAAGACTTAATGAGTGTCTTACAATATAAAAAATATCTGATAAATATTGGTTATCATTATCACTATCAATATGGTGATAACAATGGTTTCTATTTTGAGTGAGAATGTTATTATGGGAAACAAAAGAAATAACACACATTGACAATTAATCACTTTACAATATCTTCTAGAACAATAAATTGAGTTGTACTGTATTTTAAATAAAGCGACATTGATGTAAGTTACAATATAAAGGCAACGTAAGCAATTGACAACCTGTAGAATAGGAGAAATTAACCACAAACCATCTATCTGTTAAGTAGTTAGTATCCAAAATATATAAGAAAGTCACATGATACAATGGCAGGGAAAAAAACAATTTGATTTAGAAGTTGATAGAGGAATTGAATAGACATTTCAATAGAACAAAATAGCCAACAGGTATATGTAAAGATGCCCTACATCACTAATCATCAGGGAAATGAAATCAAAACCACAATGAGACATCATCTTGTACCTGTTAGGATGGGTATTATCAAATAGGCAAAAGACAACAAGCATTGGTGAGACTGTGGAGAAAAAGGAACCCTTATGCAGTACCAATGGGAATGTAAATTCATACAGCCACTAGAGAAAACAATATGGAATTTCCTCAAAATATTAAAAATTGAGCTACTATATAATCCAGCAATTCCACTTCTGGGTGCATAGCTACAGGAATCAAAGTCACTACCTCAAAATAATTTCTGCACCTCCATGTTCATTACTGCATTCTACACAATAGCTAAGATATGGAAACAACCTAAGTGTCTATCAATAGGTGAAAGAATAAAGAAAATAAGGTATATGTCTAAAATAAAATATTATTCAGCCATTAAAAAAAAGTAAATCCTGCCTCTTGGGACTCTGAATGGACTTTGAAGACATTATGTTAAGTGAAATAAGTGAGAGAAAGACAGACACTGTACGATCTCATTTATATGTGGAATATAAAAATGCTGAACATATGGAAATAGAATAAAAACGAGATTGGTTTTCAAAGGCTGATAGAAGGAGAAAATAGAGACATACTGGTCAAACTATATAAACTTCTAATTATAAAATGTATAAAATGTAATGTATAGCATAGTCACTGAAAAAATGAATTAAAAATAAATTATATATATGATTTAAAAATCCCCTGCCTTCAATGATCTCATTTTCTTATTTGAGAGGCAAGACCTAAACTTATGAAAAATGAAGTAATAAAATAAAATAAAATATTTATTATAATAAAGAGTTGATATAATAAAACAATGTGTTATTTATTTACCAAATAAGTGATATATACATAGTAAGTGATTTGGAATTTAGATAAAACAAAACTCTGGATGCCTACTGTTTCCAAAGTCCCTCCTTATGCTAGAGATTTCCTTAGGTCAGTCATTTCACCTATTATCACAAACTCATTACCTTGACCATGGATATTTAAAAAACTAGATACTTAATTCGAACTCTTACAGGGCCTGGGACAGTAGCTCTAATTACTGTATTGTTGATGGTGATTTATGAATCTAATAAATCTCCTCTCTCAGGGAGTTTTATTATGGTATATAGAGAGTCAGATTACAAAAGGATGATACCAAAAAAATATGAGTTTTCTATTTTGTACATAAAGGGAGAAATGAGCAGAAGCAGTCAGAAAATCTAGGAATGGGAGGAATAATGTTGAAAAAGAGTCAAGAGTCAAGAAGAGGCAGAGGCAGAACAATGGTGCACCCTTGAATTAAAGATACTCGCTTCTAAGGAAGCAGAAAAATTAAGTTGCTGCATTGTCGCATGAGCTTTTTCCTCTTACATATGAGTTGTTGCTGCTGTTACAATCTCAAAAGTCTCAGCTATTAATGAATTCTGTTTCTGAATACGGTGCTACTTCTTCATGCCTCCCTTATTTGTCCATGCACTCTTATAAAGTCCTCATTAATTAACATAGTCTGAATTACCAGTCTGTGGTAATCTGAAAATGTCTAACACACGGTACTAAGAATAGCAAAGTCCTCAAAAAGACTTCCCAGGCAGGATGTTGACATAAACCCTAAATAAGCAAAGGCATGCGCAGAAGACAATGAGGAGACCCATTCATCTGGAGCAGAGATTCAGAGAGGGGAGAAGTAAGAGATACAGCTCTGTGCCAGACAATGGTCAACTGTAAGAGCAAGCCTAAGGATTCTGAATATTGTTCAATTTATAGTTAATTATGGCTATATTCTGTATGTTTTATAGAAAAAAGACAAGATCAAACACTGTTCATCAACAGGAATGATAGGGATACTAAATGTACAGGTCCATAACTAAAAGCAATGATACTGACAAGCTACTACTCTCAACCCAGAGAGGCAGGTGAGTGGCCAAGATCCACTCTCGACTAGAAGTATCATCTTAGCACTTTCTGTTCCATCTTCTCTTCTCCTAAGTTTTATATCTGTTTGTGTCTCCCCTCATCTGCATACCCACTCTCTCATACATGCTCCCCATCCATGCCCACCCCCAATAAATGAATAAGGGAACTTCCAATTTAAGTTACCTAGTAGCCATTTAGACAATGGTGAACATTTTCTATACTTTTCTTTTTAACCCATTTAAATTGAGTTGTTTTTTTAATTTTATGTGTCTTTGATCAAAACTTCTGCTCTGAAAGTATCCCTGCTTCCCCCAAGCTTACCTGAGCAATCTTAACTTTGTAAAAGGACCCCCATACTTCCATCAACACTTTGCTTTAAGAAAGATTTGCTCATCTGTCTCATCTGCTAATCCGTTTTAGGTTATAAAACTCTTTTTTAGTCTATAAACTGTTTTAACTTAAAATTGGTTTTGAATCATCTATATGTTTCCAGAGACTAGCACAGTGTCTGCTGTATTCTATGTACTAAATAATTTTTGAATAAATGACCTAAATCTTTCTCCTTTACTTTAGCATAAAATGTAGGATATTCACATGTAATAATCTGTGAGAGGATATGTGATTTGCCAGCATCAATAACATCATTTTTGTTTCTGTTACATTAAATGAAATTGCACTAGCTAATACTGTTCCTTCTTGATTTGTATCTTCCCACATGCCATTGCCTCACCACACCTGAAGCAGTACATGAGATTTATGTCTTTTCCAAAGACATAAAAATTAATCTGATTTTTAATTATTTTTCCCAATAGCATATAGGCTTCAATTTAGTTTCTACTTAGGATCAATGTTGAATTAATTCACTTTAGTAATTTCACCTTAAAAAATGTTATAGCTAACCACATAAAATTATGGCTTACTTCTCATTAATATTAATCACAAGTATTAATTTTTCTCTCTTTAGGGTTTGAGAAGCTATAAGAATAGTCAGGGAAAACAAGTCCTTCTTTCCTGAGTTTCTGTGAGATCACTACCTAGTGGTCAGCATGGTCCACAGTAAATTGCAATGCACTGCCAATTCTAGTACTAACCAACAAACTTCATGGGTGCTCATTCTTATTGTTTATCATGAAGTATAGTTTAAATCCTCATATAAATATTCAGGAGGGCTAGAATGCTTTCAGCACAAGGATAACGACTAGCTTGCTATCTTTTTACATAGAAAACTAGCCTGACCCTAACTGTTGAGTGAGGCATGTAGAAGATGTAAAAGAATTAGATCTCCCTACCTTGAGGTGAACAAGGCAATTTCTAGGAATACAGAAGACAAATCTGTATCATTCATGCCACTGATTGTCTTTTCTGCATTTCTAACCAAAATGCTCTTTTTTCCTGAGCCTGGACTCAGCTCAGAGCCCTGCATAAACCATAACTTCATGTACTGTGACTACTCACCAGAATTAAAACAAGTATGTAAACCTCATTACATACTTGTCCTATAGCATCACATGTGCAAAATCCCACTCAACAAAGATTAAAACTCTCACTTTAACACCAGGCTATAGGATACTATCATTGTATATAAACATCCCTCTGATTTGCTCATATAGTGGTGTATCATGGAAATCACCTATATTTTCTTGATTTCAAAACATATGTTCAGATTTTAACATTTCTGAAATTGAGGTATGCATGTGTAATGTGGTAGTGTTTTTGTTTATCATTATGTTTTATTTTGTTTTTATTCATTTGATTTGGTATTATTTCACTTGAAAATCTTATTAATTTATGATCCTTTGTATGATATAATAATATCAAATTTGTGAATTTTCAACCTTTTTCAGGGATAGATATTTGCTGTGATATTTTGTTGTAAGTATATTTTGAAATAGTGGCATATATTAATTTTAAGAAAATAAGCTGTATTATAATTAACCAATCATATTTCGGTAGCACCATGATGATTTGTAGTTTTGGTTGCCTCTGACAGACACTATAACTTAGCCACCAACTGTAGTAGAAATTGATGTGGCATAATTCCATCAACATCAATCAAAATCAAAGTTATATAGCTCCTACTTTAACATATGGTAAAATAACAATATTATATCCATCATAAGAGTAATCTAATAAGAAGAAGGTATGTGACAAAATAAAACATATAATGTAAGTTTTACAAAATGACAGAGGTAGGCAACTTTGGAAGAATATAACTTGCCTGATTTTTTATATTTGGCTAAGTCTTTGTTAGCGGGAGAGTTACTTATCTTTAGGAACTCTAGAATTTTTTCTGCTTTTATCAATAATCATATATGTATACATGTCACTGTTTTGAATAAAATGTATATGTTCTCAATAATATACTAAATAAAAACTATAAGCTAAATCTCTTATTCACATGATTATTGTTTTATTTGAGGTGATGGCAAAATTAAGTTTGTTCTTACCCTCAGAGAAACTTACAGTCAAATCAGACCAGAATATTTATAGAAAGGGAGAAAGCCAGATACTTAAAGTATATCCTCTAGTTACTAAGAATAAGTTAGACAATGCATTTGAAAAAATGTAGGAAAGTATGAAGGCTAGATTAGATATTTGTTAAAATCTTCCCACATGAGAACATCTAAAATTCCAAATAGAGCTTTATAAAATATTATAGCAAATGTATACTTGTGCTCACTAAACAGAAAAAAAGCCCACAAGAATCAAAGTATAAACTTAACAGCAGATTAATAAATACTCTGTGAAGTCACAGGGACCAGGGTACTTGCAGATATAAGAAATTTAGAGCTTTATGTTTCATGGCTGCTTTGGGTTGGGAGATAATCCCTTGATCCTCATCATTTGGGGAGTTGTTGTTACCTATGAGTTTGGGTTCTTGTCTCCTCATATAAAAGAATTTAAACCAGGGACACTAGTAAAAGCAAGGGTAAATTTATTGAGGATCTGCAGAGAGAAAGAACCTTGAGACAGAGTCCCAGGTTCTATACGTCAAAAGAAAGTTTACAGGGTTTTATAGCTTGGGAACATGGAAGTCACTGGGGTTAATCAATCAGGATGTAGATTAGCAGGCTTCTCCTTTTTTGGAACACTGATTTCTGATTAGAGAGTATACAGAGCAAAGGGAAGCATTCTGAGATTGTGTAGCATTTACGAGTATTTTGAGATGCAGGTAGGGACTTTCCCAACCAGGTATTGAGTTTGTCTCTGGTTGTGTCTTGGCTTTAGATCTGAAAAAAATAAACTTAAAAGAAGTCAAGTTAGTTCCTGGACCATTGTTTTATATCTAGCTATTGAAAACTGCCATAGTTCTGGCAGGGCTTAATTCGATGAAGCAATTTGTCCTGATAGGGCTTGACTCTAATGGAGCAATTTTTGGGAACATTTATTCTACCTGTTCCTTTTTGACAGAGACTTCTGTATAAAGCCAGGATCTTTTGAAAGGATACACATTTAGAAAAGAGAATATTGAATAAAGTATCATTTATAAGCAAAGGAGATTTATTTTCTCTATCTGAGAAAACCTCTTTGAAAATTTATTACCCCAGGCTTGCTCTCATACAGTTGCTAACTCCTAATATATTCTAACAGAATGTTGGTCTTAGGTACCTCAAGAGGAACATTAAATTTAAATTAAATTGATTTCAAGTTGGTAGAGTTTTTGTATGCTGACAGAAATGAATTATTCCTGGAGGGATGTACCCTCAAAACGAGCATTGGTATCCCCCAAAATAAACTGGGCTAAACTTGAATTCACAATTCAAAATTACAAAATACTTGAGGAAACAAGTCTCTGTAAAGAGGAGTTGGGAAAAAAACTGAGTAAAAGCAGATTTTCACTCTGCATGACTGCAGATTATTAGAATTCCTGGATCTTGAATATAAAATCATATACTCAATATGTTTAAGAAAATATACAATTCAAATGAGCAAGAAAGCAGATACCACTAAAACAAACAAAACTAGTCACATTTTTAAAAGAACTGAATATATGTTATATATTTTTAAAACAATATAATAAAATTTGGTGGATCAGATAAATATTTAGAGTAAAGCTAATTTGTGTTCTGGAATAGAGACCTGAAGAAATACACTAGAATACAACATAGAAAGACTAAAAGGTGAGAAATATGAGAAGCTATTAATAAACTAAAGGACTAAAATGAGATGTAACAAAAATCAAATAGGAATTAAACATAATTGATTAGAAACAATAAAGGGGATTTACAGCCAATGCCCTATTTCTGTGATAAAAAACAATGGATATTTTTATCACTACCATATGATTAATGAAAGTTATATTTTTAAAAAGAAATTAATTGTAAAAGGAAAGTCTAAGAGTAGAAAGACACTTTAAGCAAATAAATTGGAGTATCAAAACAACTATCAAAAATATGTATAACAATGATAATACATACTTCGTGACGTTAACATACGGATAAAACTACTATACTGGATGACTGTATAAGATAAACAAGATACCTAACAGAGAGAAGTCCTTTCATGTTTTTGGATAATTCAAGAGGAAGGGCCCGTCATTTATTTATCTTATGTATGATTCAAGTAAGTTTTTTGTGTTAATATTTTTCAGGTAACTACCTTAGAAAAACCGTGCATATCATTCTACGCCAGTGTATGGAAAAGGGAACTAAAAATTCAATTAACCTATACAGAGGAAGAACAGCAGAAATACAATAGAAAAAGTAGCACAAACACAAAATATAAATTACTATAGTAGAAATGAATATACATCTATCAACAGCGCAATAAATAAAAGAAATTAAAAGGGATATACCCAAAGACAAAAGAATATGGTATGGTAGAAAGTAAAGTGATGAAAGTAGATTTTAAAAAACCCACAAGACAAAATAATTTTACTGTATTATCATATAAATATACTTTAAGGAAAAAGGTATCATTAATACTAAGGAGGATAAATATATAATGATAAAACCTGAGTTCAATAGAAAAACAGACATTGTAACATTAATGCATGCAGTAACAACTGAAATATATATAAATAAAAACTGACATAATTACAAAAGGAAATAGAAAAATGCACCACCTAGAATGGAAATTGAACTCTGTGAGATAACGTAAAAGCCAAACAGAACAAAACTTTGTAAGGCTATAGATTTAAATCACACTAATGATAAAGTTCATTTAGTAAATACATATGCAAGCCCAAATCCAACAATTACCCCATTTATAAACACTAATGGAGCATTTTTAAATGACCATATACCCTAGACCTACACTTTCTAAAATGATAGCTACTAGTCATATGTGGCTACTTCAATTTAAATCTAAATTAATTAAAATTAAATTAAATTTAAAATAATTTTATCAGTCACAATTGGTCACATTTCAAGTGCTCAATAACCACAGGTGGCCATTGTCTGCCACTCTGAGCAGCAAAGGGGCAAACCATTGACATTGTCGCAGTTTTACTGCAAAATACTGCTCTGGGAAAAACTGTAGACATTTCTGTAGTGCTGTCCATAAAGAAAATTACTGCACATTTAAAGAAATGAGTATCAACTTTGAAGAATCAAATATCTCTTTGTATTCAAGATACTTTTTTTAAAAATGATATATCCAGTGTGAAAGTTAGTTCATGGGTTTCAAATGAAACAGGAAAACAAATGAGTGACTGAAAGAAGGACTGCATTAAAAATAAAATTCGATAAACAGATGATCAAATGATCATTGAATCACAGATGATTAGAAATAAATTGAGTTATACATGGCAACTGGTGCTCCTTAAAGGACAAAAAACATAATTGTAACCCTTGGACAGAAACAGGAGGCCCATTCCAAAATTTTTTGTCAGAAGTATATAGATTACATCATTTTTATAATTCTTTAGCACTATTATATGAAAATATCCAGACATAAATCCACACATGTGATCAACTGATCTTTGACAAAAATGTCAGCAATATGCAATGGGGATAAGATAATGTCTGCAACCCATTACATGAGAAAAACTGAGTATTCATGGGCAAAAGAATGAAATTGAACCCTTACACTATGCACAAAAATCAATTCAGAACAAATTAAAGACTTCAATATTAGAACTGAAACTATGAAACACCTAGAAGAAAGCATTGGGGTAAAGCTTCATAACATGTCATGGGCATGGCATTGTTCTTGTTAATGATTTCATACATATGACAACAAAATGACAGACAACAAGCACAAAAATCAGTAAGTGGGGCTACAACAAACAAAAGCTTCTACGGAGCAAGGGAAGCAATGAAGAAAAGGAAAGATAACCTACAGAATGGGGGGGAATATTTGCAAACCATATACCTGAAAAGGGGTAAATTTCCAAAACATAGAAACACCTACAACTCAATAGCAGAAAAATAAATAAATAAAACAACTAATAATCTGATTAATAAATGAACAAAAGCCTTAACTAAACACTTCTCTAAAGAAGATGCAAATGGCCAGGAGATAGATGAAAAGATGTGCAATGTCACCAAGTTCCAGGGAAATACAAATCGAAACCACAATGAGATATCACTTTATCACCTCACAACTGTCAGTGCAATCATTATTAATAAAAAAGACAAGTGTTGATGAAAATGTGGAGAAATTGGAACCCTTGCATACTCTGGGTAAGATTGCAAAATAGGGTAGCCACTATGGAAAACATTATGAAGTTTCCACAAAAACTTAAAAGTAGAAGTACTCTATGATCCAGCAATCCCACTCTCGGGTATTTATCCAAAGGAATCATTATCAGAACCTTGAAGGGATACCAGAATTTCCATGTTCATAGCAGCGCTATGAACTATGTACAAATGGGCTATGCACAATAGCCCAGATGTGCAAATAACCTAAATGTCCATGAACAGAAAAATGATTTTAAAAATGTGGTATGTACATACAATGAAATAGTATTCAGCCTTTTAAAAAAGGAAACCCTGAAATATGTGACGACAACAATGTGGATAAACACTGAGGACATTATGCTAAGTGAAACAAATGAATTATAGGAGGACAAATACTAAATGATTCCACTTATATGGGGTATTGAAAATAGTCAAAGTCATAGAAACAAAGAATAAAATGATGGTTTCCAGGGTCTGGGAAGAGAGGGAAATGGGGAGTTGAAAATCAAAAGTTAAAAATTTCAGTTAGGTTAGATGAGTAAGTTCTAGACATCTGCTGTACTTAACTGTGCCTATGGAAAACTACAATGTTGTGTACTTAAAAGTCTGTGAAAAGGTAGATATCATGTTAAGTGTTCTACCACAGTAAAAGAAAATAGTAATTTTATTTATTTTTATTTTTTTAATTAAATTTTATTTTAATTGTTGTTCTTATACAGTCCTCTGTTTTCTACTCCCATCCCGTCCCTCCGCCCCAGCCCTCCCCAGCTCCCTTCCATTTCCACCCCCCGCCTAGCTTTTGTCCATATGTCTTTCATACTTGTTGCTCTAATCCCTTTAAAAATACCAGAGGAAACTCAAATATTCAGTGAACCCAGTGGAGCTTAAACTAATGTTGATTCCAGCTCAATAAATGGCCACAGATTGCGTTCCTCCTCGTAGGCTGAATACACACCTGGAAGATAGCTCCTCCAGCTCTTCACCTTGCTGACTCCTGAACTCCTCTCTCAGGTCCCAGGATTGGGGCTGGGGGTGGGGAAGAGAAAGAAACTTGGCTGCATCCCTAGCTGTCAGAACAGGGCCCACCATACAGAAGGTACTAGGAGAATAATGGTTGAATGTAGGAAGGGATAGATGAATGGGTAAAAGTTTTCTAAATCTAACATCCTATATCCCATGTTCTCTTTTCCTTATTGAAATATAAAAGATTATAAGAGTGGTGGGAGAAGGTGAATGCATTTCTGGAGAGAACCAAACTGGGAATTAACCCCTATTAAACTGGAAAAACTTCAGCTGTATATACAATGTAACCATAATATTTTTCAATGAAAAAACTGACATATTTTTAAACAAAAAAAAAAAAAGATGGTTGCCTATTAAAAATTTCCTTTGCCTATTATTCACAGAAGAAATCCCTAGTGGAAATTTTCTTCCTACCAAGATTTGTTGGGATTCTTTTAACCACAAGTAAAAGAAATACTAAAATGCATATATATTTATAAATATTCAGGTCAAATGCATGAAATAATGCATAAGAAATGAAGTTGCAGAAATACACTTGCTTAACAAGGTTTTTGGTACCATTAGAGTCACATTTCCTTTTGCATCTCTACTCCATTCCCTCTCTGCTTGGTTTCCATCACGTGATTACCAAGAGGAGAATTTGGCCATCTTCAGTGATATGTACTAGCCCAACTTCAGGGAACTGCTCATGTCTACACCGGTTAATTGTGGCCAAAAGGGTACGCATAATTTATAAGGAAAAGTGAGCTCCTCTACAACTACATTGGATGACAGGGTGAGTTTGCCTGTAAATGTGGCGAGAAAAGAACATTGCAAAAATAAAAACAATAATGCCTAACACTGCCCTCATTCATGGGTTAACTATTTTCCTGGGCTTGTTGATAAAGAAACCAACTGGGCATGAATAAAACAATCCAAAAGCATCTTGGATTCTTTTTTTACATTGAAAACAAATAAAACTAGACATCTTGCAACATACATCAGAAAACATTTGTTTTTGCCATGTGTAACATTTGAATGTTCCACATGTCTGCAGTTTCTCTAACTGTTTTGACCTGCTTCTGCATCTTCACTTCTGATGGCCATTCCAGGCTGTATGTCTGCTGGGTTCCTAAAATCCATTTATCTAGCATTAATACCATGAGCCTCAAACTTCACCATAGTCCCAAAACTTTTGTTAAACTGTAGTAATAAGAGACCAGTTACTACACTTGGTTCATATCAAGCATCCCTGAGCATAGATGATAAAATGAATACATACACTTTGAGAAAAAAACAATAAATTCAATAAATAGAGTACATGTGGGTCAGAACAATATTGAGGACATTGTTTAGTGAATGCTTTTAACATCATGGCTATAGGATGCAAACAGAATCTGAGTTGTCTCCAAAAAATATATATGTGTGTATATATACACACATAATATATAGTTAATTAGAATGAAATAACACTCAGTAAGTGCTTGTTTACTCAACATGTTTTGTGTGAATACAGAATATGAACGTTTAAAGAACATTGCTCTTTGGATATAAAGTGCAAAGAAATGACTGCATCATAGAAGCATGTTCTTAGTAACCTGGGGATATTTATTTACTTCAAAAATAAATTACAGCAAGAAATAGGTCTCAAACTATTCAATAAAAAGGAAATGATTCTCACTAATTTTTCTTATCAATATACACCCTTTGCTGATTCCTCACTATACTGTAGTCAATATTCAGAAAGAAAAGATCAATGCAAAACAAACTGCAGGACCTGCAGCTTCAGGAAAATGTGTGCCATGTGAAGACATTGCATTGCTCATAGCAGATTGGTATGTTTCCCTCTAGTGGTTAAAAGGCACTTAACTCCATCAACCAAGTCACCTTTGTGAAACAAAGCAGGAATTGAGAACAGGGAAGCTTTCAGTGAGGGAAAAAAATCATGATTTCCAACTAGGATCAAGCTGCTTATTATGGAAAAAGTAATTCATAGTTTAAATACCTGATCAATTTCCCTGGGATAAATAAGGACAAAGAATAATTTGAACTCTGGCTGATGAGAGATGCCGATGATGAGTAAGGAAATGAAATTCAGAAAGGGAAACAATTAAAATACTTAGTAAAGCCAATTTATTTTAATGTGGCCTGAGATTGGTAATGAAGCAAGATTAGCAATTTTTAATACCATGTTGCATTACTTATTTAAAAATCCCTTATTAAAATAATTGTATTTTTTTTGAGAAATAAGAATTCCTGTGCTGGCTTCATGCCAGTGATGACTGACTGCATTTCTCCCTCGACCCTGCAGCCTCAGAGTAGGCAGTGTTACACTTCGCAAGGAGGAAAAGCAGCGATACTCTAATCACAGCAAGCATTTGCCGAAATACATCTCCAAGTCTAAAATATTCTATTAGAGGCAGTGAGGTAGTTTATTTGTGACACTAGTTGCATTTAACTCTTTAAAGTGCAGGCAATTACATGAAGGGTTCTGTCTCCTTTTTCTAAATACTATGAGTGTGTGTTTAGAATATTGACAATCAACTCAACAGCAAAATGCCACATGAACTCCAAATATGCACACTGGGGTTCCTTGAGCAATCAAACTTGCTGAAAATAAGGGTCGAAAGATCAGCACTGTAACTTTAGGCAACCCAGGGGAAGACAAAAATCTTCCACCTTTGTTGAATTCTGTGAACTGGCCATGATCACAGAAAGTGAAAAACAGCTATCAGATCACAGGATCATTTCTGCTCCAGAAAGCACCTGCAGTTATTATGTACAAAAGAAGCTCACAATGCCAGGCTTTCAGAAGCACATAAAGCTAGCCGTCCTTCCAATTTCTCATAGGGAAATATGTGCATGATATAAAGCACAGAAAATGCCCATGATTCAGACGCACACACCCAAATCTTTCCCAACTCCACTATTCAGAGTTTGGTCTACACTATGAATTATTGAAGGGGAATGAAAGAGAAGAGCTAAAAACAGAACCTTGAAATTATCAGCTCATCACCCATAATGAAGCTATAGATTCTTAAGGGGGAACACTGAACAATAAGTAACAATTATTGTACAACTTCTCTTTGTGTTTAACAGGTTACAAACAATGTGGCCAATAAATTAATCTTGCCTTTCTAAGGCAAATAAACAAATGGAAATGAACTGCATTCAATTATTGATCATTTACTTCGTATATTTATTCATTGTCTACAATAAACTGCAGAAAAAATACAAGTAGTTCTAACTTTCTGGAAGATGGAATAAAAATGACAGATATGCAAATATCCTATTTTAACTTATAGCTATTTTGTCTATATTTAGTAGCAACTGTACAAAATTACAGAAGATTGAGCAGAAGTTCATGGGTTTTTTTTTTTTTTTTTGTGTGTGTGTGTGTGGTTTTTTAATTTTGTTGTTTTAGAAAACTTAGAGGTTATCAATTGTAAAATCCAAAGCATGAAAATTCAAAATACTACTTTTCTGTATCACGGTCAGCTGAAATAGATTAGTCACAAAACATGTTAATTGCTGAAAGCTGTATCAGAACAAAGCAAAGGGGACTATAAGAACTTATTTGAATCTTGTACAAAAGATAATGTGTGAAAGCCTCTCACCAATAACAAAGCACCTTAACAATCTGAAGTTATTTTCATCTTATTTTGATTTTGTCTTATTTTCCATCAAAATTGGAAAATTTATACTGTCTGAAACTTTTGTTGACCTCTTTGACAAAGATAGGTTACAAGGTGGGGAGAATTTAATGTAATGTGTTCATATACCTATTCAATAAGCTATTTCAGTGCTCATTTGGCCTTTCTAGTTGATGTGACATTAAAAATGAAGCTTCTGTTTCTGCATACAGGATGCCTAATTTAGTCATTGCATTTACACAGAATTCGGTAGGTATTTATAAACAGAAGCCATCACTGTGTATGTCATAATCATCCTAGGAGCAATCCTATACTATACTTGAAAAGTAGAACTTCTAATCTAGGAGTTCTCTCTTTGGATTGTAATATTGAGCCAAGCCAGATCTGGAGCTTAAGTTTCTCGACAGGGTCCTGTTCAAATGAGAAAATGAGGAGATCACATAAAATGCTATCTCACTGGAAGACAGAAGATGGGTGATGAGAAAAGAGGAAGCTGTGGGAAAAGGAGTATATGGATGAAAGAAGTAAAAGACCAGCAAATGAGAAATGGAAAATGGAGGGCAGACTGAAAGCCAAGAATATTTTTCATGAAAATAAAAGACCAATTGTCAAGAACACATATTAGAAGTGTATATCATGTGTTTTTCTCCCACAGCATACTAATTTCATTTTTTGAAACATGCGGGAGGGCCTTTCTCTTTCTTCACCTCCTATAAATTATTCTATATTGAGTGCTGACTTATAGATGCACAAAGGCACACAAAGGGTCTGGGCATTAGTATTTCCCAGGATGTACACAGGATGCCTAATGGAGGTAATGAGCATCCTGGCCGGGAGCCAGGATGACAAGCTCCAGACACAAAGCAGTGAGTCAACTGTAAGACAACCACACAGGCAAATGCAGAGGCCAAGTGATTATTTTTGCTAAACAGAAATATCTACAGCACAGTAGCCAGTTATCTCCTTCTCCCCTGTGTTAGCTGTCTGTAGTAGGGGCAATTCTCTAAACAGGGGCATGGAAATCTGGTCTATCATAATATGCAAAAGTGGAATTAAAGGTTTTAAGTGCTTAAGTATAAAACCAAAATGAGAAGAACCATTCTTTCTAATTGTAACAAGATGCTGCTTTTGCCCCTGCCTTTTTACATTGAGATTGGAAGAATACTAAAGAGTCAGAAAGATTTTTCAGCATGTCAAATGTACCTCTAAATTTTTCCCAGCACTGTTAGCACTGATTAATTCTTAACAAGTGCTAGTAAATAGCATGATAACTATGAAAGTGAGAAAGCATTTATTCAATTATCTCTCTGACTTCTAATGGATCATAGTTTGTGGATTATTATATTGTTTAATATCTATTTAAAAATATTACCTATTATTCCCATATTCCCATGTTTTTTCTTTCATATATTCTAGAGCACTCTCTATCTTTCTCCCTCTCTTTCTGTACCTCCTCTCCCACTCATAAATGGCAGCACAGAGAGAAAAAATAAAATAACATACAGACTAAGTAGATAATAAAACAATTAACAGTGAAAGGTGACACTCATTCTTTATTTACACTTTCATCATCAAAACCGAAGAATTCAATAAATTGGAAAAATTCTTCTGAAAGTTTAGAAAAATGCATTCCTTATATTTTATAGGATTTGCTTATAATACATACATTGGGTACCCATATTAATTATGTAGTTCTCCCAATTGGCAATGCAAACCTCAACTAATCTAAGTTAAATGTAATTTAGATTAATACTTTTATACATAGTTTTACTAGTAAATCCTGAAACCTTCCCATAAGTTTCTTCTCACAAAAATTTTATAAGCATTTTGAGTTTTACCTACAAACCAATACAGTGTAATTGTATTTTACTACAAGTCTGAGAGTGCAGGAAAAAGGAATGAAGAGCACTTGCAAAAAATTTAATTGGGCCAGAGATCAATCTTCTGACAGAAAGATAAAGGGACACGGAGAGTAAGTGAACACCAGATGACTATTTCCAAGCACAGAAATTAATACTACATTCCACCTGCTCCCAGTCCCATCTTCTTTCTGAACCACTGCAGAAGGTACAAATTCCTAATGATTTTCCTGACCATAAGACTCTTATGGCTTGGGTATAAAGCATGCAAGACAGGCTACATTTAGAGTTGATCAGGTTTTCCATGCTGTGAAGAGATCACAGACTGGTGTTACCGGGGAGGCAAACACAGCATTATTAGCCCGAATATTCAAATAAAGGTGGCACTTCAATCCAAGCAAAACTAAAATGGAATTTCCAACTTTTCCTGAGATTCTACATGGGCCATTAACATTCCAGAAAGGTCAAGAACACTGAACCCTAGTCTCCTGTTTCCATGCAGGAAAAGGAAAAAAAGTATTAATTGCCATAAGAGAAGTCAGTAGGTGAAATTAAATATCATCCTTGTGGAGTTCTCAATGTTTAAATGCAATCTACATTCTTATTGTTGGATTATATATGTTGTATATTTTCTGTGAATAAAATATCTTAGCAAAATTTTCCAGCAGAACTCTTTGTCCTTTAATTTACATGTTTCCAAGAGTGCTGCAAAGTAGCAGGAGTTGAATCTGTCATCCAGCAATATTGTAAGAAACTAATTAATTACTAGAAGAATTCATGAAAGATTGCATAGATTACTGTGCCTCAACAATAAAGTAATGAGACTGGTTTCCACAAGGCATACATAAAAATCACATCTATCTGCTGTGTATTGGTTTATGCACACATTTTAGAAGATCTATGCAAATTTTACCTGGCTCAATTCTTTTCTCTTTACAAAGTCTTCCCTACCAATTGAGCTGAACATCATATTTCTCTCTCCTGGACTTATTTTGCACACCACACATTTAGAATCTAGTATTTGTGCAGCTATTGGTAGTTATTTTGTTATGTGTGTGCGCATTACAATTCAAAACTGCCTTTCCAATAATATGGAAATTCTATTGGGTTGACCACAAAGATCATTTAGTTGTTTTTTTTTTTTCTGTCTGATAGCTCTAGTAGTTCTGAGTTGTCTTTAACTTCATTCTCAACAACTTTGTTAGATTGTGTCATGAAAATAGTCATATCAGCATGCATTTAGAAAAAAAGTATCAAAATTGGTGAATTTTGTGCAGCCATTTTAATGTGGAAAGAAGATACACAAGATTTGGAGTGTATTATGCTTTATTATTTCAAAAAAGGTAAGCACACAACTGGAACAGGAAAGATTTGTGCAGTGTATGGAAAAGGCGCTGTGACTGATTGACTGTGTCAAAACTGGTTTGCAAAGTTCCTTGGTACTATTGCCATTTTGGCCAAATATTATTTGCTGTGGGGCTGTCTTAGGCATTGGAAGATGTTTAGCAGCACCCCTGGCCTCTACCCACTAGAAACCAACGGCAGGCGATAGCAGGCATACTCAAAATATCCAAATCAATAAAGTTATTCGTGGAAATGAAAAATGTTTATTTTATTTTACAGAAAAAAACTAAATGGGTTTTTGTCAACTTCATATAATATTTTTTATTGCTACATAATAAATGATACCTCAAAACTTAGCAGCTTAAAACAAAATTTTTAAAATCTCACCCACCTTTTGAGGGTTATGCATCCAGGAGAGGTTTGGCTGGGCAGTTAGCTCAGTGCTCCTTGTGGGGTTTCAGTCCAGCTGCTAGCCAGGGTTCTAATCCTGTGAAGTAATTTTCTGAACTGGAAAATACTCTTGATTTAGTTCCTTTTTGGTTGGAGACTTCAATTCTTCATGTGGGTCCCCAAAATAAGTCTGCTCTTTCCTTGCTAGAAAATCTAACTGGGTTAGCA
Source organism: Anoura caudifer (assembly GCA_004027475.1). NCBI lineage: Eukaryota > Metazoa > Chordata > Mammalia > Chiroptera > Phyllostomidae > Anoura > Anoura caudifer. The sequence goes on along the minus strand of PVKU01011400.1, from coordinate 24,578 downwards.
GTCAATCTTCTGATGGGAAGATAAAGGGACATAGAGAATAAATAAAAACAAGATAGCTCTTTCCAAGTACAGGAATTAACACTACATTCCACCTGCCCCCACTACAACTCCTTTTTGAACCACAGCAGAAGGTACAACTTTCGAATGATTTTCTTGACTATAAGACTCTTAAGTCTTGGGTATAATGCATGTGAGACAAGCTACATTTAGAGCTGAACAGATTTTCCAAGGTGTGAAGAGATCACAGACTGATGTTATCTGGGGGGCAGAACCTGCATTATTAGCTGAGTATGTAAAGAAAGGTAGAATTTCAATTTGAGAAAAACTTGGAGAAACATCAGGAAAGTATTGAAGATCCCAGTTTCTCAATGTGGAGGCCTCTCCAGAACCAACTGGAGAGAGAAAGAGAGGGACAGAGAAAGGGAGTGGGAGAGGTGGAAGCCCACCACCAAGACCAAAAGTGTCTTTTATAACAAAAAATCAGAGGTGACATGATTACAACTTCTAGCATATTCTATTGTTCACATAGACCAGGTGGAAAGGGATTACACAGCGGTATGAATACAAGAGGTAAGACCACTCCGAAGTGTCTCAGCAATCGGGCACCACAAAAGCCCTACTTTGTGCCTTTTCGCCATTTGTCCTTTCAGAGATCATAACATGATACATTGTTTAGGATAAAGAATCAACAAATATTTCTTAAATTTATTATTATTCCTCATATCTTTAAAATATATTATTTAATTACTTTTTTCTTCTCCAACTGTCACTCCATTTAAACACATTAATAACATAAGAACGTTAGTTACTCTCATTCTATTTCTTAACAATCAGAGGAACAGACTAGAAACTGAAATGATTAGGTGCAATTCTTACATGAACAAACACTTGTGTTTTTCATTCAAATCATTCACTCACATTTTGTCTTTATTTCTCAATATTTATTCACAGAGTATTTATTGACCATTCACTACCTGCTTGGGACACAAAACTGCAACACACTTTGATGACTATTACAGTAAGAGAAATGAAGAATCATGTGGAATTGTGAATCTGAAAATACTTGTCTCCATAATATTTAGTCAAATTTAAAGATAGGAAATGTAAGATAGAAAATAGGTAGATCAATATATGAGCACATGAAGGAACAATTAAATTGTGTTTCTATAAGGTTGTGATAGTGTAGATTATACCAAAATGATAACAGTGGGATGTAAAATTAGATCTCCTAGTAGAAACGTAGACAATACGTACAGTATTATAAAAGAAGGGAACAAAATGAGCAGGCAGTGTCATGAAGAAGCTGTTGGCATACATTGTTGCTGATACATCTATCCTCTCACTATTTGTCTTTTCTTTCTTAAGAGATCCAATGTTCAGATTTCTCCCTATCCCTACACAATTCAGTGGCCCAGGTGTTATACTGGTAAGTCCTCATGGAGTGATTAGTTCAAATCATCTTTTTTTTTTTTTTTTCATTTACCCTGAAAATTTCGTGGACATAGTGACAAGGTTGGCTTTAGGAAAAATTTGGAACTAAGTGAAGTATGTGTTAACTGTTACCCTTTGCAGTGGGTTTAACAGTATCCTCCAAAAGATATATTTACTTCCTAAGTGACAAGTCTACTCATAAGAGGCACAAAGAGAGAACACAGAGAAAAGAAAGCATTGTGCAGGAGGCAGAGACTGAAGTTATGAATCCATGGTGGTTAAAAACTCACAAAGGCACCAAAAGCTGGAAGAGGCAGGAATGGCTTCTCTCTTGGAGACTTCAGGAAAGTACACAGGCTCTGCCAATGAGAGAACACATCTGCTAGCTTCAGACTTCTAGCCTCCAGAACAGCTAGAGAACAAATCTCTTTGTTTTAAGCCACACAGCTTGTGATACTTGTTACAGCATGTTAACACACCCTTGAAAGCTAAATAGTATTCCAACTCTAATTTACATGTTCTGTTTTATTTTTTCAGTAGGCTTAGCCTGTCCCAAAGCCAACACAGGTACATGCTTACGCCTGCTCTAACTCTTCCAATGCCAGCTACCTGCAGTACTCAGCACTCTCCAAAGGGGTGATCCAGTTCATCAAGAAACTAATTCAAACAATTAGTTAATAGTTATTAATATATTAATTTATTCATTATTATGTTACCCTTTGGGGATGACATAAGCATAATTGTGGCCCTTCCAATGACTATTTTCATTGTATGAACAGTCAGACTATTGGAGCAGGTCAATGTTGAATATACTCCCATGCTATAAATAGGCTTAGATTTGGCATTGAATGTGGGGTAAATTACAAAAGATAAATGGAAGAAAATATTTCAGTAGTAAAAAATATTATGTGTAGAAAAGTTGTGACAAGAATAGAGAATGAGAAAAATAATATAGATATTGATAAGAGATTGCAAATTAGTGTTTTCCAGAGTGTGGTTTAAAGAACAATAGTTCCAGAAAAAGTGTTGTCTGGTCAAACAAGCTACTATGTAAGCCTCTATTTTGGAGGTAAATGGGTATAAGCATTTCAAAATGTTATGCTGTGTGAAAATCAGAAAAAAAAAAACAGAAAGAGAGAATCTCTAGTTTAGTTGGCATTATTGTATCAAGGTAGAAAACCTTTGGAGTATTGCAGACCAATCTATTTTAATCCACTACATTCTAGCTAAGTAATCTTCAGCAAATTACTTAGCAGTTTTAGTTTCTCCATAAGTAAAATAAGGAAATGATACTTATTAGGTTATCTTGTGTCCAGTACAATTCATGTAAAACACCTATACTTCTTATGCAGTGGGTCCTATAGTCATAAGTTCTCCATAAATGGTCTTTATTATACTTGCTTATTGTTGTGGTTATTATGGTGGGCAGTCACTGAGGCTATGGTAGCCAACATCACCACTGCCATCCATTCCACCTATGGAAATGCAACTATCTGAGAGATTATATTTTAAAAATAAAATAATCTCAGAAAAGATAGCACAGTAGAGATAGCTATTCATTCAGCAAGGGAAAACTCCTAAGAAACCTGAAGGAACTTATTAGCATGACTAAAGAAGCATCAATCTATCAAATAGAGCATTGCACAGCCTTGAAAACATGGAAAAGGAGAAACATAAAGATAAAACTTGACATTAATATTAAAAAAGGAGGTCCTCAGGCAAGGTTCTCAAGTATTCTGGTGCTTGAGGCAAAGTCAACCAGATTGTAGAAATAACTGTGGAATCATATCCACTCAACTAAAAATGCCTTTGTCCTTTTGACAAAATAGTTCTGAATTATAAATGTTTCTACCAAGCTGCCAAACTATCATATTCTCTGTCATTAAATGCTGAATATTTCTAACTCTCTGTACTGAGTTGAATAGTATGCCCCCCAAAATTCATACTTACTGACAACCTGATAATGTGACTTTGTATGAAAATTGAATCATTGAAGATGTAATCACGCTAAGATGAGGGCATACTGGATTAATACATGCCCTCACTCCAATATCCTAGTGTCCTTATAAGAACAGGGAAATTTGGACTCAGAAACAAACAAGGAGAATACTATGTAAGAGTGAAGGCAGAAATTAGTGATACATATATAAGTCAAGGAATGTCAAGAATTGCAGAACATTTTAAGCTAGGAAGAGGTAAGAAAGAATGCTCCAGTGTTTTTAGAGAGAGTATGGCCTTGCCTACACCTTTATTTCAAACTTCCAAACTCCAGAACTATGAGAGAATAAATTGTTTTAAGCCACCAAATTTGTGGTAATTTGTAAGGGCAGCGCTGAGAAACTCATGCACTCCCTTCTGTTAGGACATTGTGTTGACTCAGCAGTTTTCAGAATAAGAGTAACTTCCCAAGTAAGTGAACACATATATGAAAACAATATTTAAGTGTACATATCTTTTTAAATTCCTGTCTCTATAATAATTATTATATATTTGCAAATTGGCATTATAGCCTTTATCAACCCACTTTATGGACTTATAGAACAGACTTCCACTGAAAGGTAAATCTGCCCTTACAAGATAAAGATGATATCAGTTTTCTGAATACACTACAACAGTGGGGAGAGATAAGGAAAGAAGCCCCTCTTAAGGCCTCTCTAGGCCTTGTGGTCTCTCTCTGGCTGATCCAAGTCCCTTACTTGGCTCCATGTACTCACCATAACGCCTTGGTTAGCAGAGCAGCAAGGAAATTTTCTTCAATAATATTTTATTGCTACTTTTCACTAAGAAGCCACAGACTGTTTTAATTGCCACTGATGTACTAGAAAAGTGCTATATGACAAAGAAGACACAATAATAGTAACACTAACAAATGTTAGCATTCATAAATTTAATCAGACTTTTGGGAATTTTTTTTTAAAGAACATAACTTTACATATTAGAAAAATAATGAATATTTTAGTATTTTGGACATAGCTAAGGTAATATGATGAAGAAACACTAATAATCATGCCAATATTTCAGTAGACTACTTTTCAATTAGACAAAACAAAATAATACAAATATACTAAAATTTAACATGAAATTTTCCCCAAGAATTATAGGCATGGTATGACTATATGGAAAATGTTTTTCATTCATTAATTTATTCACTTGATCAATTTAAAAGACATTTCTTGAGTAATCATGATGGTCCAGGAAATATGCTAAGTGCTGGGAATATAACAATAAACAGAACATATGATTCATGCCTTCAAAGAACTTTATAAGTATAACAAAGCCTATTTGGCAATATATCTATAAATTTTAACTAATTTATTTAAATCAATATTAGTCATAGCCTTTTGAATGAATCAAGTTCTGAGCATATGTGTTTTAATTAAAAAGTAAATTCCAGTAAAATTCACATCAATTGAATCAATCTTCCTTTTCATACTCATCATTCTCTAAGAAAATCTTTGATAATTCAGTAGATTTATTTCATCAATAAATATTTTGCCCTGCACACATATGATGGCAAAACCACGTATATTCAAAAGAAAAATCATTAAAAATTGAAACAAGAGACTTCCAGTTTCAGCTCTGACATGTAAGTGCCATTCTTTTGTAATTTTTTTGTTATTAAATATTTTGTAACTGTAGTTCTTTTTTTAAGATTTATTTATTTATTTATTTTTAGAGATGGGAAGGAAGAGAGAAAAACAGGGAGAAAAACATCAATGTGTGATTGCCTCCCACACACCCCCCAAATGAAGACCTGACCCATAACCCAGGCACGTGCTCTGACTGGGAATTGAACTGATGACTCTTTGGTTCGCAGGCCAGCACTCAATTCACTGAGCCACACCAGCTGGGCCTTTTTGTAACTGCCATTCTTATACAAGTAAAAAGTTGAACAAATAAAAAATCCAAAACTCTTATTGAACCTATGAAAGAACTCAGGCCACAAGGCAAACCACCAGTCACTCAGAAGTTTGGAGAGACAGGCAAATGATAGCCATGGTCTGCTTACTTAGAGCAGAACCATGAACTGGTAGGAATTCTTAAGTGGTAATTTGGACAAATTGTTGGATATTGAGTGAGCACTACTTTGCGAGTGAGAAACTATTGGGGGGCCACAGTCATACAGGGCAAACACATGCATGGGGGGTATCTTCATGAATTCCACCCACCAGGTTCTCCAAGTAAGAAGGCAAGGAATGTCCCCATCCCTGTGTCTGCCCTCCAAGACATGTTAAAAGAAGTTGTCCAGGGAAAAGAATAATGCTGGAAATCAAAAAACTGATTCCTGCATTTAAAATGAGCATTAGAGAAAGAATAAATGAGCATAGATTGTAATTATTACCCCGGATAATACAATGGTGGGTACATGACATTGTGTGTTTGTCAACTCCCTTAAACTTTACAGATAAAGAGTGAACCTTAACCTATCAAGAAAAAAAAGAAATAATCAAACAAAAAAAACTTTTACAAGATTGAGGGATGTTAGAAAGGACTGCAGACTGTTGTTATCAGAGAGTCTAACTCAATTATAAATATACAAAAGAATCCCACTGAAGGACCTGTGGCGAGGGGAGATGAGGACCTAAGTAACTGGAAATGAGTGGCTTCTCTAAGACTGAGAGCAAAGGAAGTATGACACTGTCTTCTGTTTAATAGTTGTTTCCCATGCAGGTTGACAATTCTAATACTGCTATACATTTATACTGGAATTGAAGAATTATATTAATGAATGGTGGATGGTGGGAGTCAGATTTCTGACTGTTCAAGTAGTAGTTTACAGATAAGGAGAAATGAGATTAGAATAATCCGTGTGGTAACAGACTAGGGTAATCTACAATTATTTACCTGAACCTTTCCGCATTAATTGAATTCCTACAGCAGTTACAGCTTGTAGCAGTCACCCAGGAAATTGCTATGCATTATTTTTATAAGTCCCAAATTTTTAACAGATTCAACAGACTTAAAATTGCCATCTCAAATTGTTAAAGTTTTCTAAATACTTATTCTCAATTCCTGTACATATTTCATCACAGCTCATTTATAAACAGTTAACAGGGAAAACCTTGTCCATGGATTTCACATTGTGTAACACTGCCTCACAACAAGAAATGGAGATTCAACACCTTCACATCTTCACTTGCTGCTGTGCTTCTCTATTCTGAAGGCTTCCACTAAGAACTGAAGATCTTCTTCCATTGTGGAAAATTCTCATTTATCTTCCTCTCTTTTTACTCATCATATTCCTTTACCAATTGGCTTTCTCTTGACCCTCACAAATGTCTTTTCAAGGCTCAAAACAAAGCGATGGAAATGAGTCATTGAAATAAAGGTAATAGCTAAATTTACTGGAAGGTGGAAAGGGGACAAGATTAGGTTCTCCTTCTTTCTTTAAAAAAGATTTTATTTATTTATTTATTTATTTTTAGGGAGAGGGTAAGAGATGAGAAAGAGAGGGAGAGAAGCATTAATGTGTAGTTGCCTCTCATGTGGCCCCTACAAAGAACCTGGCCTGCAATCCAGGCATATGCCCTGACTGGAAATCAAACCAGTGACCCTCTGGTCCATAGGCTGGCACTCAATCCACTAAGCCACACCAGCCAGGACAGACTCTCTTTCTTCTGTGGGATGGCTATAATAAGAAGCTGGATAGGAAAACAGTGAAAGAAAAAGGCACAAAGAATAGTTATCATTATTACCACTGTCACCATATTGATTAACAATAACCAGGTAATAATAATAGCAAAAGTCCTGACCGATAGCTTCACAGGTGAATTCTACCAAACATCCAGGACTACATCAAACTAAAAAGTTTTTGCACAGAAAGCTTTTTAATGAAAGTTTTTTCATTAGGAAAATGAAAAGAAAACCCACTGTATGGCAGAACATATTTGCTAATGATGCATCTGATAGGGGTTAATTTGTAAAATATAGAAAGAACTTATACAACTCAACACAAGGAAGACAAAGAATACAATTTTTTATTTAAAAAAGGACAAAAAACCTGAGTAGACATTTCTCCAAAGAAGACATACAGAGGGACAACAGACATGTGAAAAAATGTTCATCACTAATCATCAGAGAGATGCTAATTAAAACTGCAATGAGATACCACTTCACACCTGTCAAAATGGCTCTCATCAATAAGTCAACAAGTGTTGGGAGGATGTGAGGGAAGAGGAACCCTCATGCATTGCTGATGGGAATACAAAACTGGTACACTACTGTGGAAAACAGTAGAGAGTTTCCTCAGAAAACAAAAATTGAAGTGCCTTTTGACTCAGCAGTCCCACTTTTGGGAATATTTCCTGAGAATCTCAAACCACTAATTTGAAAAAAATGTACGCACTCCTGTGTTCATAGCAGCATTATTTATAATAGCTAAGATTGGAAACAGACCAAATACCAATCAGTAGATTAGTGGATAAAAAAGCTGTGCTCATTTACACAAATGAATATAATGTGCTGTTAAAAAGTAGATTAAAAAAAGCTGTGGTACAATTACACAATGGAATCCTGTGTGACTATAAAAAGGAAATCTTACTGTTTACAACAATGTGGATGAACCTGGAGATTACTGTGCTAAATAAAACAAATAGAGAAAGACATATTCTATATTATCTCACTTTTATGTGAAATCTAATGAACAATATAAACTGATGAAAAATAGAAAACAGAGGCATGGATACATGGAACAGACTGACAGTTATCAGACAGGAAGAGGGGTGTGGACTGGATGAAAGAAGGTGAAGGGATTACCAAAGACCATATTCAGGGGTATCAAGCTAATTTTCACCAGGGGCTACATCAGCCTCATGGTTGCCTTCAATGGACCAAATGTAATTTTAGGACTGTATAAATGTAATTACCCCTTAATGATTAAGTGAGAACTCAGTGCTGCTGCCAGGTAGAAATAAAGTGTCAGGCTGGATAAAACAAGGTGGAGGGCTGGATCCAGCTCTCGGGCCTGTGTTTGCCACCTGTGCCATATATGTATGACACACAGACACAAACAATAGTGTGCTGATGGCCAGAGGGAAGGGAGTGTCAGGGGCTGGGTGGAGGTGGGCCAAGGAGGAAAAATGGGGACATCTGCAATTGTGCCAACAATAAAAATAAAGGAAAAAAGATTTAAAAAAAGAACTAATACCCATCCTTCTGAAACTATTCCCAAAAAATCAAGAGGAAAGAAGACTCCCAAGCTCATTTTACAAGGCCAACATTATTCTAATTCCAAAACCAGATAAAGATTCTACAAATAAAGAAAATCATAGGCCAATATCCCTGATGAGTATAGCTGCTAAATTGCTCAACAAAATATTATCAAACCAGATTCAACAATGCATTAAAAAGATCATGCACCCTGATCAAGTGGAATTTATTCCAGGGATGGAAGGTTGGTATAATATCCTCAAATCAATAAATGTTATACATAACATAAACAAAATGAAAGATAAAGATTAGATGGTCATATGAATAGATGCAGAAAAAGCATTCGATAAAACCCTGCACCCATTTATGATTTTTAAAAAAACTTTTAGCAAAGTGGGAATAGAGGGAACATACCTCAATATAATAAAGGCCATAAGATGATAAGCCCACAGCCAACATCATACACAATGAGTAAAACTTAAAATGTTTCCCTTAAGATCAGGAGCAAGAAAGAGATACCCGCTTTCACCTCTCTTATTCAACATAGTACTGGAAGTCCTAGCCACAGCAATCAGACAAGAAGAAGAAGTAAAAGTCATCCAATTTGGAAAGGAAGAAATAAAACTGTCATTATTTGCAGATGGCATGACACTGTTATGCATTATTAAGTATTGTCATTCCTAGGAATATTTTAATTTTTAGGAATTAAATAACTTTTTTAACCAATTGTATGGTGCCAAAATATCATATTCATGTTAAATATTAGCACTTCTTGGATCTAGTTTACATCACCTAATAAAAGTGCCAAACACATGCAGAGCATTAACTAACTACTTTTTGATCAATGAAATAAGATTGTGATCTAATCTACTTATCAAAGCAAGAATTTTTAAACAGCAATGTTTATTTAAATGTCTGGCCTTATCTAAGGGTCACAGTTGAAAATATTTGGCTGACTTTCTTAATGGAATAATTACTTTCATAATGATTTTTGCAAGAGTAAAATCATATTTAACAACTTTCTCTACATTTTATCATACAAGAGTTTATCATATAAAGAGGTTGCACTTAAGAACATATTTATTTTTTATGAATAAGTTAAAAATTAACAGAAAAGAACCTGGTATTAGATAATAAATAATACCTTGATAAGTTTGAAAGATTTAACTTTATTTACATTTTGTTCTCTGACAATGATGCAGTAAAATTAAAAATCAATAGTGAAAGGATTGCTGTAGTAAAAATGTTCATGTCTTTTCTGGTTTCAAAAAAAGCTAGGTTATTTTCACCAGTTCTTCTACCAAAACCAATGGAAAATAATGGATAAAATAAAATAATAATCTTTATAAAAGGTGCACAAATCTGATGTAATATGAAGGCATTCCAATCTAAAAAGAGAACAAGAACTACAGAGAATGAAAACTCTAACTCACTCTGACACAGGGAATTTGCTATGGCTAAACCTATCTTTGGCATGGAAGGAGTTCACAAAGCATAGAGACAGCCAAGGTGAAGATTTTGATTTGAAGCATACCACATTTATTTGTGGCACTGAAGACTATGTTGTCATAGTAAGATGACCTAAAGCAAACCCTCTTTCTCTTTGCAAGAAATCCATCCAGTGACTGTAAACACATGTAGCACTCGTTTTACAGAGCTCAACTTGTCTCTTGAGATTGTCCCAAAATAATCTCAAGCAGTAAATTTAGTTTATTGTGATTCTGTGATGTTAGTGTCAATGAGCACTGGGAAGAAATGGATGCACTTCTCTCTGGAGTCAAATTATCTCTATTTGAGCTTTTGAAAATTCTCACGAGAAATATTTTGTAATAATAAATTCAACTGAAGAGTAATCAAGTACATAAGGTAACAAGCCAATGTGTAAAATCTAGCAGAAGCAACAGAAAACAGAAATTGAGGAAAAGCCTTCAGATAATCAATTTATCAAATGCAGATTGTTAAGAAGAAAGAAAGAAAAGCAGACTTTCTCAATTGTTGGGGGGTGGGGCGAGGAGCTTAGAGTTATCCACATATAACAGGAAATAAGAACACATGCACTGTAGCCTGGTCAGGTAGTGCAGTTAGTAAGAGTATCAATCCAATACACTAAGGTGGTAGGTTCAATCATCAGTCAGGGCACATAAAAAAATCAACCAATGTATACACAAATAAGTGAAACGACAAATCAATGTTTCTCTCCCTAAAATCAATAAGTAAAAAAATAAAAAATGCATACACTATTGAAAGAGAATTAGTGTAATAGAGGTGAAAAATATAATAAATTCAAACTCAATGAATAAGTGTGGAAGCAAATAGTTATAAAATAAAGAGGGAATTAGTAAAATGGAAGCATAGCCATGGAAGAAAACATGTAACACATGGAAGGAAAACATGAGGAATAGTTTAAGAGGTATAGATAAGAAAGTTAGGAATAAAATATATTTAATTTGAGTTCCAGAGTAAAGATAAAGCAAGAGGCAAAAAAGTATTTACAGAGAAAATACTTGAGAATATTTAATGGACACAGACATAAAAATTTAAGTATGTTAAGTAAACACAAATATAAACATTGTCATACTTTAGTGAAACAACAGAAAATAAATGACAAATATTAATAAAACCATTAAAGACTATAAGAAAAAAATGACAGTGAGTTTTAGATTAGTACTGAATTCTCAAATGCAAAAATGGTAGATAATGATGTACTGTGCACATATTAATCAAAAGGCAGTTTATATGAGGCCTAAGTTTTGAGAGAAGTAAAGAAGGTCTGTAATAATATTAAATGTTTAATTTATCAAAGTTGTGTAACAGTTTGAATTTGTACACTTTGATACACAGGAAGAGTAACTTTTGTTGTTACATTTCCCTTTATATACAAGTTCTTTTATCCCAAGGAAGTTAACCTTGCACTATTCACATAGTTTCTTCTTATTTTCTTTCTATTTAAATACTGTGTTTCTGTCATCATTACCCTCTTAATTGAAATTTGACCAGTCTCTACTCTAGGAAGTTGTCCAGCAAAGCTGATTGAATTAGTTTATCTATATCCCTTTGGGTCTGTTTATTTATTTTTTTTTAATTTTCTGGTAGGTTACCTTTATCAGTAGTATAAACTCCGTTCATGTATTAAGGGCCAAAATACTAGCCAATGCCTCACCTGCACTTTCCCATAGAAGTTTCTCTCTCTTGGATTTCTCCCAGAGAGTGCCAAAGTTCCTTCACAGTAGTGAGGACCCACTGAATAAAACCCTGAGGACAAATCAATTTAAGGTTAGCATAACAGACTACAGAAGGTACCGAGCTATAAGATGGTTCAGCTGTTACCATTCTTCTTACCAAACCTTTTGTGCCCAGCCCTCTCACCTTCCAAGCAAAGTAGCCTATATTCTAATACTTTTCTGAGTTTCTTGTGCAGAAGCCATAAATGTAATTTGTTCCCCCTGCCCTGGCTGGTGTGACTCAGTGGACTGAATGCCAGCCTGCAAACCGGTTGGATTCCCAGTCAGGGCACATGCCTGGGTGACGGGCCAGGTCCCCAGTGGGGGATTTGTGAGAGGCAACCACTCATTGATGTTTCTCTCTCTCTTTCTCACTCCCTTCCCCTCCCTCTAAAAATAAATAAATAAAATCTATTTTAATTTGTTTTCCCTATATGGTTTATGTCTCTGTAACTGTTTTCTTAAGAGGGTCAGAAATATTTGCCCTCCCTCAATGGTCAAACAAAGTTTAGTACCAGTTGTTACAATGGGGAGTACTTGAATCTGACTTCCAAATTGATGAGAAAGTCCTCCCCTACCACCCCCAGCCTAGAGGACAATTAGTGAAACCCAGAATATTTGGACAGAATGCTTATTGCCCTTACAGTTTTGTCAACATGTCACTACTGATTCCCATAGATTATGTTCAAATCCCATTAATTAGCCTACAAGGTCCTCATTTGTCTTCTTCCAGAAAGTCACGTATCTGTAAGCATATCACCTATATTGTCAAAAGCCATCAACAAAAATCTGAAAGGTTAGGGTTAGCTTGCCAAATTTCATGGATGCTGGCAGATGTCACAAGACTCTGGGGGCAGAGATAAGGTTGGTTTATTGCAATAGCATTGCCAAAATAGCAGCATTTGTCCTATTTTCCTGACCTCCAACTCCTAGCAGGTGACATAAATTGGGCCAGATGGTCCCTGCCTAGTATTACAGGAGAGGGACCCTGAGCTTAGGGAACCTGAATATTTTATACTGGACATTGAGCATGCCTGCCAAACTTTCCTCCAGAGGGGGACAACCACCTCTACTTCAAGGGCTGTAAGTAAACCTGTTACTTGCTTCGGAGAGAGATAATTAACTCTACTACCTAAGCCTATTCTCTATTTAAAATATTATTTAAAGCTAGTACAAAACAAAGGGCAGCCAATGCCTCTGCTTACAAGATGTATACAAATGAGAGAGATCTATGGAGAGTTGTCTCCCAACAGATCACAAGTTAAAGAGAGAATTTCAGGAATAAGTTGATTTACCCAGTTAAGTTTTTTCCACCAGAGAGCTGTTTGACCTTATTCTTTCTGTTAGGTTATTTGGTGTACACTAAATCACATGCTCACAAATATAACATCCATTGTGCTAATATATTTTTCATATTTCTTTCAAAAAGAAATGTGAAGCCACTTTGGAAACTAAGGGTTCTTTGGGGATGAATATATAGTATATACTATCTAAATCAAATATTAAAAAGGGAAAGGGTGAAGAAAGTATAAAAATAGTGTAATGAAATCACTGCAAGTAAAAATGTAAAATGATACAGAGACAAGAATGATAGGAGAAAATGAACACTCAATTAAATCAGGACAATAGAGTGAGAACCAGCTGTACATGGAGCAAGAATATGTTTTGGCTTTGCAGCTAAAGTAGATTTGGACAGAATTAGATTTATTACTCTGAATTGTTCCTGTCTTTTGAAAATACATTTTGAAGGTGATTCCATAATGCCGAATGATACAAAGGAAATGAAACAAATTTTGAAAAAGCAGAGATAGGCCAATTTTACAGTAAGTTTAGGAGGTAAGAGAGACAGAATTAAAACAAAACAAGAAAAACAAATGGATGTATGTAAATATTATAAGGCTAGTCTTTGGGGGGCAAAAGAATACTTATATGAAAATAAATTTAAAAAAACTAAAAAACTCTCTGTGATAAAATCAACAAAGACATACTTAAAATTTGTATGAATTTAGAGCAAGCTGGCAACTTCGGATTCAGAAAAGTATTAAGGGCCATCACTCTAGTCACATTCTAAACACAATATCCGAGTTCTGAGCGATGCAAATTGAGAAAGAGACAGAGAAACAGGAAGAAAGAGGAGGAGGAAGAAGAAAAAGGGGAAAATAAAGGCAGAGAGGAAGAAAGGAAAAGGAAAGACAGCATAAAGGAGTAAAAGGACAAAAGGAAAGAGGAGCAGAGAGAGAGCTAGAGACCTCATTTAGTGCCAGAAAGCATAACCTACCATTGTGTTTCAGTCAACTGAGTTGGACAAAATAATTTAAGTTTTTGTACATTTTATATGCTCTGGAACACTAATATATGATCCATTTGGTTGTTTTACTATTAAAAAATCAAAGTGGCCTGCAATTGTACACCAGTAGTACAAAAACAAAGGCGGATTAAAAGGCAGCTGCCATTACAGTAAACACTCAAAGCCACTTACTGTAGCTCTTTTCAACCCAACTTCCACACACCCCTCAAACGAGCCCTACAGGTAGAGAGTTGTCAGTATTTGTACTGACTCCTGTTTTCGGGCTTCTTAAAAGATAGATGATTACAAGTTTGGGATCGAATGAATTACTGAATTACATATCAACAGTTTCCAAACCATATTTGATATTCTCTAGAATTGTAGCAAGTTTATTTAAATACATTAATTTATTTTTTAAGGACATATGGTTCAATAACTTTAAATTGCTTTATTGTTGCTCTCTCTCTCTCTCTGGGGGAGGAAAGCTGTAAGTTAGGTAGTGAATATCAATTGTTTCCATAAAACTCTTAGAAAATAGCTTTTTCATCAGTGATATTAGAGCATCAAAAGGTTTATTTATAGAGCTAAAGTTTAGGTCAGTATTTCTCTTTCCTTTATGTACCATATAAAATCAAACAATGTAGTCTGAGAAAGGCTGGGTTAATATTAATATCAGAATCAGGTTGAAAGTTGTACTGCATTGCCTTTGATATTCCTTTACCGATTACACATTTGAATTTTGTAGTGCTACCCAGATGATATACAATATAAACTGTTTGACATAAAACCCCTTTAGTAATTTGAGATTCTGTCAGAATTCATTCATTTTGTGTACTGCCTGCTATTCAAAGGAAAATGGTTTGTATCATATCGGTGTATTGATCTGTGGTTGTTGTTTGTTTGTTTCCTGGAGAGATTCTATTCAACAACCACTTTGCTCTGATTCTCAATAAGAAGTAATTGTTTCAATATGATATGAATTGAAGAGTAAAGTAAAACCTGCCATGTCTTTCTTGGTCAGTCAGCACCAGTTACATTTTTAATTGAAACTATCTTCTAAGAAATTACAAGCAAAACACCAAATATCTGGGCACTTCAAAGTTGCAGGGGTCTTCACATTCCATTTTAAAATTAATAATTTTCATAAAATATTTCATGGCAAACTTGACATGGACTTGAGTATTGTAATACTCCTCATAAAATTCTCTGTCACATTATTCAATGTTGGGTAAATAAGAATGAAAATGTTGGTAAATTTGAAAACATTTGTTTAACTCCATGTGCTGCAGTACGGTTGTTCTTCTAAAAGTGAAAATGATTATTATATATTCTGGTTAGGTTAGGGTCAAATCCTCTACCAGGCCTTGCTTCATAGAAGCACCACCTTTGTTTTTTACCTTCCAAAATCTGAATACTTCAGGCTTGCTACACTACACCAGACATGATAATTTTAAGATTGCTTCTTTTTATACCCCACTATATGTTTCCATCATTTCTCTACTAATATTTAAACAGCCTGATATAAAAGCAGAAAGAAAGAAGAGATAGAAATGTCCTTTTAAGGGTCTTGAAGGCCTTGTCATCTTTGAAATAGATTGGTGGGATATAAGCTACTATGTCCCTTCATCTTTCTATCAATCTAGTGAACAGCGTGGCAGCAGCCATTTACACACCAAGAAGAAATAAAGTCCCTGAAGAACCGCTTGTTCAGTGTGTTATTTAGCTCTGCCAGTGTCAGTCGAAAGTGTTTTCATCCTTCAGCGTTTTCTCAGCCTGGCAGAAAAATGGATAATGGATGATGATGTGGATGACAAAGTGCGTGGACTCTAAAACTGATGAAGAGGAGAGAGAATTTGATAAGAAAAGCACTTCTGGGACACAGCATTATGAAAAATCTCAAATAATACACACGTGGAGGCTTATGCTGCTTGTCTGTTGCTTGGCACTTGCTTCTCTCGTAATCAGGCCATTTCATCTCCTTCCTTAGATATGGTAATAAAAAATTCAGGCGCACAGAGTGTGTAGTAATAAGGATTATTATCATTTCTCCAGTAACTTTTTTGATTCAATATTTTTGCTTTTTTAATTTTATTTGTACTGTTTATACTATTACAAGTGTCCCCATTTTTTCCCCTTCACCTTCCTCCACCTGCACTAGCCCCCCTTCCCTCTGGCCATCATCGCACTGTCTGTCTATGCATTATGCATATATGTTCCTTGGGCCAATCCCAACTCTTTAAAATAGATTTATAAATACTTGTTTTATAGTTTTCAAATTTTTCAATCTTTTAGTTGAGGAATAATCACTATTCACAATAATCCCTACTCTGTACATAAAAACCAAAGTTGGATAAGAAGTAAACTAAATTTATATATGCTAACATTCTGGTATCTTATCACGATGGCATGTGTTACACATTTACCTATTAATGAGAACAACACAAAGTCTTTTTGATGATGAGCGGTATAATATCATGAACTCAGGATAAATAATCCAAAAAATAGAAAAAGGTGAGGGCAGGGTGTCATGGGAGCAGAAGGAACAGAATGTGTTTAATTAATGAAGTTAAACATATTTTGTTCACCTGTCAGTTGCTCTTACTGTTTCTCTGTAATTCTTCCCATCACCACCCTTTCCTCCACCTCTCTTTCTCAATTACTTTAGTCATTGTTATCATGGCAGCTTTTCCAAATATTGCTGACCAGCAGTAAGTACTTAATATTTTTATTTTCAGAATAAATTATTTGATTCCTTGCTTCTAACCTACGTTCATCCACTTTTCTTTGAACTCGTATGGAGCAGCTGTGATGTACGTGGTCCTGTCCTAAGGGGACAACATACAATGGACACAACCCTGTTTTCAGTATAACAGCACACCATGTACCCTCTCAATGTTCCCTAAAGATTCACTTCGCTCCTATCCCCCTGTGGCTTCCTCTCAAACAATTGTTATTGTTTGTATCAATTTTGCTCAACTAAGTCTGTTTAAACATTATTTACTCCAAGAGGACCTCCTTTAACCTCTGAAGCAGGTTGGATATGCTTGCTACTTGCTCCCCTAAAACCTTGCCAGCACAAGGTTTGTCCTATAATGAGCTGTATTTCTGGTACCTAATACTTTTACCAGGTAATTGATGTTCAATACATATTTGTTGTCTTAATGGAATTCAACAAATCTGAATTGGAAAATATTAAAGGTCATAAAGGTCATTTTATCATAGGTTTATTTTCATGTTTCAAAGAAAGCATAAACATATTTTAGAGCTAAGCAGAATAAGTACCTACATACAATAAAAAGGAGGTCAAGACCCTGTTACATGTAGTATATTAAAACATCATTCTTTTCTCCCTCCATTTTTAGCTCATTGAATAAGTAATCAAATTGCAGAAACTAAAACAAGTAGAAATAATACCTTTTTTCTACTCTTTACTGGAACATACATATAAGAGTATCCCAGTTGCTGAGGCTCAAAACTGTAGGTGTAACCGAGATGAGCAAAATACATAATAATTTTACTTAACAAGTTAGAAAAGCAGTATTTCTCCAACCTGAGAGTTAGAGAATTATTGCAAAAGCGTCATAAATCTCATGACACTGAGCTCTATGTTTAACCCAGGTAACCATCTGGTCTTCCCTGGCCATCAGGCACAAAGCAGATTTCAACCTTTGCTTGTTCACTCAACAGAATCTAAGGCCAGGCTGGTGCCTGGCCTTAGTGTGTTTAATGGTTTTTGTGTTTAATAGTTTTAATATTGAAATGCTTCTGAACTGAAAATCTTGTGCTAGTAGAATCTTTCTAATTATTATTCCTGCTTATTCTGACCCTCAAAACAGTGGTGTGTGCTTCCTAATTGGAATAGATTTTCTGTCTGTCCTTTCTATCTTCAAATAATTCTTGGAGTTTATTTATAGTCATTTTTCTCTTTAGATTATGTTTTGAGGCACAAAGAAGCAAAAAGGCAAATAACCCTTTTGTCATTGGTCCAATATAATTGCTAGTAAGACAGGTAAGGAAAAGAAAATGCTAATTTATTATTTTTCACTCTTCTATCTTCTGAGATTTAAAAAAGACATAAATAAAGCACTCATTATATAGTAACATTTCTCCTACAATTATTAAAAAAATGCAATGAATGTGAAATCAAGTCACTTATTTTTTGCAAGTCAAATGAATAATGTATGGTGCTCATGTATAGCAACATAAAGAATCGTTGATTTTTGGAGCCATAATGTTTTTAACATATGACTTCTTCACTTTTAACCTGAGATATAGCCTTTTAGCTATATATTATAAGCAGGTACTACTGAGAAAAAATATTTCTAATTTTGAATAAATGTTTTTGTATTATAATAATTTCCCAGGAATATAAAGAAATATAACTGGATATAACTGTAAAGAAAAAAAGATTAGTTTTCTTATTTGAATCATTAAAATAACCAAATTATTCTGTAATAATTTCTCTATGCTTAATGCTCATAAATTTTTAATTCAATCAATATTTAAGATAATTTTCTAATGCATGAGTCTCTTGGTTTTCAAAAATGTCTAGTAAGAGTTTCAGTCTAAACAAAATGAAGATATGTGGGTGGTATGTTAATTTTCAACTAAAATCTTCAGTTCTTTCTCTTTGGGGCCTCCTGATTTTTCATATTTTTCAAAGGAGATTTTAGTAGTCAGTCATCATTTGCATGCTAATTATTTTTTAATCATTGTTTTGTACTTTCATATAGGTGTAGTTAGTGAAAAAAATTTATCATCTTTGAAAAAGTTTTTCTTAAATTCTTTTTAAAATTATTATTTATTTCAAAATATTATTTTTAATATTTTATTTTTTATCCTTTTTACTTAATAATGTATTTTAAATTTTTGAAATAAATGTTGCCTTTTGAAAATAAAAATCAGCATATAAATTCAATATCCTCCTATATTTTATGAGCTTATGACTCACTTCCCTGAAAATAAGATACCTGATAATTAAAAGTCCTTAGCCTCACAAAATCTTAATTACTGGGGGAGGGGGAGAAGGAGTCATTCAATGGTAATTTCATACAGAAATTGTTTTTATATTTTAGGCAGCATTATGTTTAACAACTACAACTCTTGTCATAAGATGGCACTGCAAATAAATGTAAGCCAATAAATAGAAGGTCGCAGATTAAAGGAAATATAATACTGACAGAGGGTTGGCATTGTTATGTCTTTGTCCTGCCAACATCTTTAATCAGAAAAAAATATGGAAGGTCATTTATCTAATCATACAAAATCTGGAACAAGCTTAGCTGTAGCATTAGTGCAAAACTTGTATGGAAAGGTTACTTGTGCATAACATGTGCATAGCTGACATTATTTATATTAACATAGACTAAACAAAAACCTGTAGTTCCCATAAAACTCTGAAATGCTAAAAAAAAGTGAGAACATTTTTTCATAGTTGCTAGTGTTGGCAAAAATGAAATGTTACTTCCACAGCATAAAATTGACAGCACCTTCTCTTTTAAAATTGCAGACTCTTGTTAACATTTTGTGTATAAAATGTGCAAAATTTGAGAGTGCTTTGACCATTTATATCTATAGGTATGTAAGCATATAAATGATTGCAAACTGTACAAATTGTATAATAGTTAATACAGTCCTGGGAGCCTTTGTCATTGACTTCTATGCTATGACCAACTCAGCCATATTGTGAGGAAAAAAATTTTTTTCAGGTGATTTTTGTTTACTTTTCTAATGAGAAAGTATGATAAATAATAATCCTGGAGCCAGATCATAGATTTTAGTATGATTTGAGATGTTTCTAGCAATTTATTTGCTAGAGTCATTCTGGTTTTACCCAAAGCTGATCTGGATTCTTCCAAGTGGAGGAATTTGTTGTCACCTTATGCAAACACTCTTTGTGGCTAAGGCATTCATATGGGGGGCAGGGGAGGAAGATGAATCTTTCAAGTCATAATCACATGAAGCTAGTAGTTTTTTGAGGATTAAAATGGAGATAAAAACTTAAAACATTGATACTTTCTTAGCGGATGGGGTATTTAAAACATGTTTGACATAACAGTTCAATTTAAAGGGAAATGCTATCATTTCAGATGTAAGATAGTAGCCTTTTCATGTTAAATACATACTAATGTCAAAGAATACAAAGCAAAGTGTTTCCAACTACTAAACCTTGATATTAGAATATTTTCTTATTAAGCTTTCTTTTCTCTTCTTTGACCCTCTCACATGCTAAAAAGATGCCATAAGGAGCTAGAAATCCTTTAGGATTATAATGAACCATTATATTAGAAACAGTCTGAATACATATATTTTCATAAACATGTGGAATCAGAAAATGCGACTGTCAAAATTTATTGTAAATCTCTAAATAAATCACCTTCATTACTGCAGCCAACAGTAAAAGAAAAGAAAAAATTTAGATTCTCCACCAACTTTCCTCTTTCACTGCAAGATCAGTAGATGTAGGTGGGAAGCTATCTTGGCTTTTCAGTATCCTGATTGCTCTAGATTTATCAACTATTCACCTTCATATTAGTGACTTCATTTAATTCTGATTTAGAAACTAATTTGAAAGAAGCCTGACCTTTGAAATACAAAGGGTGACAAGAGAGCAAAGGAAAGAGGTAGAGAAGATACTGCTGAGCAGATCTCAAATCACATTCATGTTTTAAAAGCTACCATATGAGCTATTCACCACTCACAATTTAGCTTTTTAATCCAAATTTTAACTTGAAAGTCACCCCTGCTGACTCAAAAGTGTTATAACATGCAGTGGCCAGGTGGGGGAGAAGTGCAGCCTTAGCCCTTTGAAGCTTGGTTGCCCATGATCAATCGGAGCTCACAGGTGGCCACACTTCAAAGAGGAGGCATCAGGTCTCTGTTTTGGTCGGCCCAGCCCTGTAACAGTTATTTCCCCCCCAGTGGCTTGGAATTGGCTTTCATGTTATACTTTCACTTCGGAAAGTAAATGAAGAGCATTACAGGCAGATCTTGATTAAAAGATTTTTTAAGCCAATATCTTTAGAGAACCAGCTACCTTTTAAAAGCACCTATTAATGCAATTGCTGGGTAGAAGATAAGGTAAGCCTGCCAGGGAGGTTTTTAAAAGCAACCCACTCACAGGGTTGCATCTGACATTTTAGCAACAAAGCTACATCCCTTCATTGAGCTATAATGGTTGCAAGTAAATTTTTATTTAACATTTTGTAGAGCGGTGTCTATTTCATGGTGCAGTTAAGTTGAAAAAAAAAAAAAACATAGTGATATTAGCTGAAAAATATCAATGACCAATGTTGAGCCATTAAATGTATTCTGTACAACCAGCACATAAGAATGTCACTCTTGAGAACATTTACACATGCCATTGGCTGAAACGTATATTTTCTACTAATTTTTATTATTATATATAGTATATTTAAGTAGATCTTATATACTTCATTTTATATAAACAATAATCTGATATAATGAATAATGTTTCTCTTGTCATAAATAAATCATGCGAATCACACAAATTATTATAAATAATATAAAACTAGAGAAATTCTTTATATTCCAGAAAAATGGTCATCCGGCTTGGCCACATGGTAAAATCATCTGGCATGCTTTAAGGGAAAAAAGAGATGCCTGCACACCACTTGCAGATTTTAATTTACTCAGCCTAGAGTGACCTGGGCATAGGAATTTGAAAAGCTCCTCAGGAGATTCTCATGTGCACCCTGATCTTGAACAGGACCTCTCAAACTCTAGCATGCTTATAACCATCTGGGGATCTTGTTAAACTGAAAGTTATGGTGATTCTGTGGGTCCGGGGTGGGGCTTGACATTCTGCCTGTATAACTAGCTCCCAAGTGATGTGAAGCTGTTGGTCCCTAAACCATTCATTGTGGAAGAATAAGTCAATGTTTCACATCTCAGGAAAAGGGCAAAGGTTGTAATCATTAAGGTATTTGAGCTGAAACTACCTATATTCTCATTACTTCCATCTAAATAGCCACTCACTACCCCATCTACCCCGTTACCTTCATCTACTACTACTTCTTATCTTTTAGGGTAGTCTTGCTGCCAAAGATCATTAAACCTGTCTGTGGAATAATCTTTGGAAGACCACACTGGGGCTTTAAAATGAAGTCACCAATAGATGGTGCATGTTGGGGTGTTTCAAATGAAGGAACTGCTTTCGAAGTAAGCAGTTTGCTACTAAAAAAAAAAAACAGTTTTGCAGCATTAAATTGCTTCCATTGGTATGTAGATGTAGAGCTTGATGCCAGCAAGAATGCTAAGTAGGGCATTTACTGTGACTGGACCATATTCATGGCATCTGTTCAAGGAGAGGATAAGCTAAGTGAAAGGTTGTTTGAACCTAAGGGTCCACATTGGCAGGGGTCAGGCAGTTCTGTATACACAGCAGAGCTTGTTTCACTGTGACATGCTCATACACCTCCCGAGTGGCGTGCATGGGTCCCTGGCTGCTCACTGCAGGGTGCACCAGCCTGGCCGTGAGAGTTTGAAAGTTTCAAGTTTCTGACACTGGTCATCAAACTCACCTTTGAACTTATCTTCCCTGACTGGAAGAACTTTGAAATAAACCACAGTATTTGAAAAGTATAAGCAGGAATTTTGTACGTTATCCCTGAAATCTTCTTATGTTCTATAACAAGTGATGTTTTAAAACAGTCATGAGTTTCAAATATGAAAAACTTGAGTTTGAGAAGGGTTGTACTTGTTTGGCTTCTGGATGTGGTATATGAGTGGAGGCACAAAGGGTGGGAAGGAGACAACCAAACAGTGAAGGAAAGGGCTTCATAGGCAGAGACAATAGAAGCAAAGGGCCTTCCCTGACACAGGGCAGCATCTGGGGACCAGACAGCAGCAGCCCAGCAGGGGGAGTGCAGAACAGAACGGGATCAGGGAGAGCTGTGTAGGCAGGATCCCACAAAGCCTGGAAGGGCATGCTGAAAAGGTTAAACTTATTTCCAGGGCTGAGTGAAGCTACTCAAGGGTTTAAAAAGGCACCATGATCTAATTTTTGTTTTGAAAAAAAAAAATGTGTTTGTGGCTGCAATGTGGAGACTAGGCTATAAGAAAGTAGGCTTAGAACTAGGAAGGTCAGTCAGCAGACTATTGGTGGAATCTGTGTGAAAGATGATGGAGCTTGGATGCTTTCAAAGGTATCACAGAATACCTGGCGCAAACTAAGTGCTTAACAAATGGCAACAATTACTATCATAGTTAGTCCAAGGAAGATCTCTATGGAGCCTCTCTAGTGCTCTTCCAGGGCATGGTTAGGGACCACAGCCACTGCCTTGACTAACTTGCTTGCTGTGGCCCTTATTTTCCCAAAGAGCAGGAAGCATTTCTCCAGCAAACACTGGCTTGTTCACAACTATAATTTTTTTCAGGAAAAAAAAAAGCATTTAGTGCATTGCTGAACCTAGTTATTTGATACTAACAATAGAACTTAAAATATTCTGATATTGACAAAAATTGTTTAATTTTACAGTTTTCAGAGTCAGGAAGTGATTTACAATTGCTGTGCACAATGAAGGGGATAGAGTCTTTTTCCCTGAAAAATTGTTATTAAATAGGCAGCATATCTTTCAATTAGTACATTCTTGAAATCATAAAACAAGAGTATTTTAAAATAATAAACATGTAAGTAAGGAAAAACAAAACAAGAGAAACTTCATAATACACACACGTTATAGCAAGACAACTTTCTCAAAAACAGTGAGCAGTATTAAACAGGACTTATCACTTTGCAACTTAAAATGAATATCACAGATAAATGTTACATATGATAGGAAGCCACAATATTGAAACATATAGCTATAACAGAAGATGCAATTCTGTAAAAGTTTAATTATTGTATAATTTAGGAAGAAAACTTCAGGTTTCTAATTTAAACAATGGTCTCAATAAAGACATCACACAGGCAGAAAATTGTTTAAATTTGGCAAAAGAATAAAAAGAGTGAGCATAACAGAATGTTGACATAGTGTGATTAACCTCTGGTTTAGAAAGAGACTCTCAGAAAGATTGTATTGTTGCACAGATTTCTTTGAGTTTAAGGCCCATGAATAGGTTCTCCATCTAAACTATCATATCCTGTAGAGATTAAGAGGAAAACTTGTGGGTAGAGCAAATTAAATAGTACATTTTATTCTACCTTGTAGTAAAGAACTAGAATATAATGTATCTATAGGAAAGAACAGAGGTAAACTCTGGCTCTGTTTTTAATAAAATCTAATGGAAGAGGACTGCCAACACATAGTGATTACATAAAAATATTACACAATTTGTATAAGGGGACAGGTGTATCATGTTTTGCATACTAAATGTTTCTAAAATTTGACCAGTAAAATAGTCATTGAAAAAGGTGGACATTTGTACTTTGACTTTTATTTTAGTAGACATATAGTTTTTTCTTTCCATTGCTTTAGTTATATTTTGTCACTTTAGCTTAGTTTCTTTGCTACCTAGTCTCTTTTTTT
>PVKU01011399.1:0-43578 GCA_004027475.1 Anoura caudifer | reverse complement strand
AACTATTTAGCAGATGCTTTGAGAACCTTCCACCCCAGAGCAATGATGACGTTGACTCAGGCAGCCTCACTGCCTGACGGACAGGGGACAGTTGTCACCGCCTCTTCTGGAAATTTCCGAGAGCTCAGTGCCTCGGACATCTCCCCGACATGCAGCTTGCAGCTTCCGCCCCTTTGCACATGAACATCGTTCTGAGGAATGAGAGATTCCGTTCCTTCCTGTTCTGGCGCCAGAAGGCAGCGCATCCCCACCGTCATGCGAGATGATCTTTTCCGTGCCCTGAGGCTGCCTTCGAAATGTTTCCTGAATTACTCTGCAATCCGGGCAAGGGGTGGCCGTCCAGAAACATCCCTCACCTTACCGAAGTCAAAAGCACCCCCTCCCCGCTCGCACCCCTTAACCGACATCACTTGTGTTTCTCTCCAAGGCACTGGTCCCGGCATCTCACGTGTTCGATCTGAGCGCCTGCCGGCCTCTCCTGGGGAAACGTAAGCTCCCCGTGGGCAGACTCTGACGTCAGCTCTCTTCCGGCCACAGCCCCCTCCTCCGACGGGCCCGTCCTGTGGCCAGAGTCCGAATGAGTGAGCGTGGACGGGCAGGTCGAGCGCAGCCCTTAGACGTTACGTAAAACATTCGCTTTCGCCCACAATCACGTCCCGACGGCCGCCACTGATGTGCAAGCCCCCCAGCGGGCTTTTGCTGATTTATGAAGTTGTATTTTATATTTACAACATGTTTCTATTTCTGTTTGGTGAATTTCCACTCATTCTAAGTTTACCGAAGCAATAAATACACTGCTTTTCGGAATTTGATGGTGTTAAAGTGGAAACAGAATAAATGAGGTGTTTGTTCATTCTTTCATAAACAAATACCGTTAGCTCTTTTTTTGTTCTTGAATCTGTTTCAGATTCAAAAAAAGCCCCAAAATGTGAAAGAGGCTTTACAGTCCGCAGCTTGCTATATATGTATGTTGTCTAGAAGCTGCCTGCTGGCTGTTGTCCTACTGACAGCCCCCCCCCCCGCCCCCCACTTCCTTCTCACGGGGCATGGCTCTGCCGCTGAGAGGGGACACATCTCACATCGCCAGCAGGCGGTGAGGGGCAGGCGCCGACCAGTCTGACGGTCCCTGGAGGTGCTCTAGGGGATGAGGTTCTTCTTGAAGGAGACTTGCTCCTGGGATACCGAGCGCACAGTGTCCAGGGTCCCTGCGAGCGCAGCTGCCCTGCTGGGAGAGGCGAGCACGCGGCCAGCACGCGCCCCCGTGGCGGGAGGCACCCCACGCCCGCTTCCGCATCTGCTCCTGCCGTTCAGCCCGCTGACGGTTCCACCACGGACCTGGCGCTTTCCTGAGCACCGGGTGGACTGGGTGTCAGCTGGTGGGTCAGAGGCGCCTCACGTGTGTGCCATCCCGCGCTGGCCTGTCTGGGAGAATTCGCGCTCCCTACTTGTGGCTTTGAGACAGGGAGCGGGGATCAGGGATCTGGGGTGCAGTGCACCACCTGGATGTCGTTAAGATATGGGAGATTTTTTTAAGATATTTGTGTGGTTTTCCTAGACTGCATCAGCCACTGCCTTCATGGACACTAGCAAATACCACGTAAGTTAGAGACCTCACGGGCGAACCCAGCGCTCCGCTCCGTGGAAGGCTCCTCCCCTGCGGGTGGCCCCCAGGCCGGCAGCATCAGCAGCCTCGGGGAGCTCACAGAGAGGGCTGTGAGCCGTGGCGCAGCCGCCGGATGGAATGTCATTTGCAGGGAATAAAGGCCCTTGTGCGTGGCTCCGTCTCACCGACGTGGGGTGGACGACGGGGAGGGTGCCGAGGGACCCCGCAGTACACCGCCGCTCACGTAGCGTTCGGGAGTCAGCAAACCGAGCGTGGCGGGGGCAGGTGCGTGGAGACTGACCCTCAAAGCAAAGGCTGGTCATCACTCCACTCAGCGGTGAGGAGGGAGCACCAGGGAGGCCTCGGCTGTGGGGGCCGACGCCCCACTTCTTGGCCTGCGCAGTAATTGTATGGGTGTTCACGTCCCAGCTAAGGGTACGTGAGGTGCCGCCCAGCTAGGCCAACAAGCACCCGCAGAACGTCTATTTATAACCGAGAATCTGGGGGTGCCGCCACATTCAATCCAGAGGTCGCACCAGCCGAGTTCTCCAAGAAGCCGTCCGCATCAGTTGCTGTTTAAATGTTACCTGTCCTTGTCATTACAATGATCATGTTACAATCGCTAATCGGCTCATTTGAAGCTTCAGTAGATGAATGGAAACTCAGATCTTTGCCTTGAAGCCTTTTTAAATCATCCTTCCTATTGAAGAAGTCACCGGAGGTCCTGTCCCCTTCCGGGCCCTGCCTGCGGGTGAAGACTGTCGGAAGCCCCGGGCCCGGCCCGGCCCCCCGAAAGCCTCGCTGAGCTCTGCCTCTCCTTAGCAGCTGCAACGGAGGGGCCCACAACATGCTGACTCCGAGTTGGAAACTGCCAAGCAAGGAAAATTCCGGAACGTGAACATCCCCCCCATCACCCCTCCCCGAGGGCGTGTTCCGTGCCCTCTGTGGGCACAGCCGCCGGAACCTTCGTGTGAAGTCATGGAAACGCTGACAGATTTTCCAAGCGGGCTGCCATCCCGTCAGCGACAACAGGACTCCGGAGGCCGGGAGTGAGTCACAGGCTGCCCCGGAGCTCACAAGCAGAGCGGTGTGTGAGCACAGGGCCTGGACTCGCCGCCAGCCCTCGGGGAGGCCTCTCACGCTGGCCGGCCCGCCGGCGCTAGGCTGACCTCCCGCCCGTGAGTGATGAGGTGACTACCTCCCTGCCGGGCCTCTGAACACAGCAAGGGCCCCCGCGCTGCCCCTGCTGCAGGAGGGGCTGCGTAATCTCTGGGATTTAAAAGTGGCCGAACCCAGGCCACAGCAGCAGGGGCCCGCCCGGCCTCACCGGGCCTGCAGTGCTCTCCAGCAGCCTGCTTTGCTCCAGCAGGAGCTCCAGGGTTCGAGGCTGACGCCGGGCCAAACACAGGCCCTGGTGTTCCTTTGGATCGAGGGGAGGTCAAAGAAGGGTCCACCGTTAACCGATTTTTTTAGACAATGTAGTCATTGTGGGCTGAACGTTTGTGCCCCAATCCCCCGAATTCACATGTTGAAGCTTTAACTCTCAAAGTGATGGTCTTAGGAAGTGGTGAGGTTTAGAGGGTGGGGACCCCACCATGGGACCAGCATCCTTATAAGAAGAGAGAGGCCAGGGCTGTGTCCCCACCATGTGAGGACCCAGCTCGAAGACTGCAAGGCAGGAAGAGGGCCCTCGCCAGAGCCCTGCGGGCGGGCACCCAGTCCCAGCCCCCCAGCCTCCAGAACCGTGCAAAATGAGCACCCAGTTTCTAAGGCACCGGTGTCCGGGGTTTTCTCAGGGCAGCCCGAGCCGCCACCGCCGCCGAGGGCATGAACTCACGAAGCACGCGTTGTGTGTGTGTGTGTGTGTGTGTGCGCGCGCGTGTGTGTGTGCATACGATGGGCAGACCTGCGTGTAAATTAGTGTGGGATCTGAGTCCTAATTGAAAACACGTTCTCCATAAACAAAAACCCGGCTTAGTATTATTAAATAGTCACTAAAGCTCCATCTGCATTTTATTTCTTGAGAATACATTTTCTTCTTCTTTCCTAACAAGGAGCGTGGTGTTTAGCCAAGAGGAGGACTGTGTCCCGTGTTCTGGCGCTTTCTGTGCACATGCCTGTCACCAGCGTGTGCCGTGTCTCGTGCCTGCGTCTCTGCCGTGGGGCCACACGGGTTGGTGCTTCCAGAGGCCTCCTCCCCTCTTATGACTGGGAAGAGTGAACTTGCTTAAAATTTGTACAAAACATTGAGAAAGTGTAAAATGCCCTTCATAACTTAGGGAGGAACCGTACAATTGAATACTCATGTACTTAAGAAAATGTGGAGACAAGGCTTGATTTCTGTGCTGATGTTTTGGTTTTGTTTTGTTTTTTACTTACTTTCTGGCTTGGATTTTCCATGTCACTCTCTGACCTGTGCCCGGCATGGTTTGGGAACCCCCAGACTCGGTCGACCGTGAGAGAGGCTGAGCTGCAGACCGCCGGGCCGCGTGGCCCACCGTGTTCGGGTGGGATTTCACTTTGTCGTCACGTCACGGGAGGGCTCTGGTGACTAAAAGAACAGTGTTTGCGTCTCAGTCGTTCATGCTGGTTTGACGTCCTTAACAACAAAAGGTGACATCTGGCAGGTCGCAGGCCCACCCCAGCCTGGGGAGTGTGTTCTGCTTGGCCCCAGAAATGCTGTGAATTCTCTACGCTGGTAAATAGTATCTTAAGATAGGAGCAGACGTAGGGAATCTGGATTTCTGACTGTTCTTGAGTAATCAGATGATCTAGCCTAAAATCCAGGCCAGGATCACTGAAAGGAACACGCCGGGCTTTTACAACCTCATCCCGGGGACAGAAGGGAAAGGAGGCAGCAGCACCTTTGCTCACCTCCTCCCTCCTCGGAGGCGGGAGCCGGCCCCTGACTCCGCCACTGCGACGGAAGTCGCCCTTGTCCAAACAGGCGGGACCACGGGCGCGGATCAGGGGGCCACGCGTGTGTGCTGTAAGCCTCGGGTGTGACTCGGGCATCCTGACCCGCACGATTGGTGACATTTGCTTTGAATTTTTAAAAGATGTTACCTACCAGCGGTGCTGTTGGGAAGAACCTCGGAATAATAAAGTGCTTTGGCTTCGTTCTGGAACTGAGAGCAGTTCCGCCAGGTGGCCATCTGTTACGTCAGAAATCAGTCCTCTCTGCCTCGTTTGTCACTGTTATTTCCAGGCCCGGGTTCCTTCGCCTGCAATCATTTAGGCTTAGTGTGATGGGTCCCAGGGTCAGGGCTGTTTCCCAGGGCCCGACACGGGGCCCACCGCATCCTCAGACGGGCCCGGCCCTCGCCAGCAGGGCTGCCTCCTTCCCAGTCTCTGCAGCGCCGAAGCGTCAGACCAGGTCTGAACCTGCTCAGCAAAGCAGCGTCGCAACCTGCAGCGCAGGCCCCTGAACGTCACCTTGGTGACCAAGAGGAAGACGCTGCCTTTTCCTGGTGGAAGAACCGGGAGTAGAAGGGAGCGCCGAAGTATTTTAATGGGGGAGCACCACCTGTCTGCACCGCTCACCGCACGCGTCCATGCAAACACACTCAGCAGCTCATTGCGTTTCTCACACACACACACACACACACACACACACCCAGGTGACACCCACATCGTAACGCGTTCCTTATACTCTCCCACGACCCTGTGCTGGGCCCCAGCCCCCCCCCCAGAGGCCCCGAGGTCGCCCTTCAGAACACACTGACTCCGACTTCAGACTTAATTCAAACAACACCGGACGTCCAGTTTCTCAAACTGCAGCAAGTCAGAGGCAGCGGGTCGCAAGCCTCTAGCCGTCGAGAGGCACGCCGTCGGTGGACAGCCGCCGTGGGAGCCGGCGGCGCGGCTCGGGATGACGAGGTGCTGTCACTCCGACATCGGCGTTCGTGGGTCGGGTTTAAGGATCAAAGGAAAACGTCGACACAGTTACGGTCTGTGTCTGGCTGCTTCAAAAATAGATGGACTAATCCTGGCAGACTTACGTAATTTCTCCAAAAAGGCTGGACACAGGAGGCGTTGCTCCATTTACTCTCCCTGGTTCCTGTCTGAGGCGAATCTCCACGGCCTAGCTGTGAACCCACAACCGTGCTCCACGGCGCCAGCGATGAAGGGCGGTGGGCAGCCTGCGTTTCAAAATATCCTGTTGAGGACCCATGGCAGTGGCTCGCTGAGCGGTTGGTATTTCCGCGTTCGCGTGGGTCTGTGGAAAACGTGTGAAGGTGTTTTCCTGGTATCTCAGAGAATGTTGTCACACATGAGGAAGTCTAGGGTCCAGGTGAATTACTTCACCTGCTGCGACAGAAAAGTAAAGGGTTCGTTGGGGACATAATTTCATTCTGAGAAATGCACTGCCGATAGCAACATTATTGTTATTCCAGAAAGTAGTTGATTGATGGTTCCAATGGATATGCGTCCTTTTAACTCGTAAAACTGTGCCTTTTGCAAGGGTTTGCGTATAGAAAACTGAGAATACTTGTTAGGGAGGAGGACAGTAAGGACGGTGCCCATGACTGGCATCGGTGGTGGTCGGCAGCAATCAAAACTAGAGGAACCTTAGCAACAGGAATGAAAAGGGAGGGGCGCTCGACTCCCAAAGTCGAAGGCAGAGGTGACGGGGACGCCCCCTCCAAAGACGCCGGTGGCATCTGCCCTGGCAGCTCTCAGGAAGCCGCCCCAAAGGCCAGGCACCCCTGAGGCCACAGGCCAACGCCCATGTACCCGATGACAGCAGTCACCTGGGAAAGGAGTCGCCTCATCCCTCCCATCGGCCCCGCACAGCTCGGCCCCGCACAGCTCCGGGCTTGCCCGTCGAGGTCGAAACGTGCGCCACCTGCTTGCAAGGGAGTCTGGGGAAAGGTGATGTCCAGGCTTCCCCACCCCTCGGTACGAGGAAGGTTTTGAGGATTCGAGTCTCAAGGCGGACTCTTGGTCCAGAGTCACTTTTAAAAAAAAAAACTGCACAGCAGGTATTTATTGCCTCACAGTTCTGGAGGCTAAAAGTTTGAACTCAGGTGCCGCCGGAGCAGCCTCCCCCCGAGGGCTGCGAGGGGCAGTTTCCCCAGGCCTCTTGCCCGGCGCCCCGCGGTCTGCCGGCAGCCCCGCGGCCGAAGCAGCTGCCCCCAGTCTCCGTTTCCATCCGCCCACGGGCTCTCCCCGTGCATGTGCTCATCCCCAACCTCCCCCTCACTGAGGACGTCAGTCCCCTTGGCGAGGGCCCGCTCACGCGACTCCGTTCAGGCTCGGCCCTCTCGGGGACGACCCTATCTCCACGTAAAGCCACGTTCTGCCATCGGGGTGGAGATTTCAATGCGTGAGTTTGGGGAGGGCACAACTGCACCCAGAAAATGCGTCTGCTCTGGTGGAACAAACTGCTTGGAAACTTAGCGCCTGATGTGAATCGCGGATGGTTTCTGGAAGCCAGGGGTGGGGGGGCCAGCTGGCCGGACAGCCTTGGCCTGAGGTCCCCCACGAGGTTGCTCTGGGGCCCAGGTCACCCGAAGGCCTGACTCCAGTTGGAGGGTCCACCCTCGGGGCGACACACCTGAAGGCCAGTGTCAGGAGCCATCAGTCCCGCTCACCTAGACCTGTCCCCGAGGGAGGGTGGGGTACACAGGGGAGAGCGAGAAAGAGGGCCCGGACCCCCCGAGGGGCGGGAGAGCGGAAAACAAGGAGACCATCAGCGAAGAGGAGGGAAGGAAGATGATGGGGCGGACCGGCGTAGCGATACCGGGAGATTTAGTCACCGCACCACCAGCAAACGTCCCAGCGGTTCCAGGGAGACGGCCATGTCGGGACGGGTCACCCGCAGCGCAGGCCAGCAGCTGGAGGCGCAGGGGGCAGGGGCGTGTCAGCCATCATCCGACGCTGCCTCGTTGCTGCATCTCTCGAGCACGGACAGAGCAACGGACACGCGGTCACACCCAGAACATCCACGAGACCCGGCTTCACACCAGAGGCCCTTGCACTTGGCTCTGTGACCCTGTCCATGCTCCGAAAACACCCCTGGGTCCAAATAGCCCAGGGTGTTATTTATACTCTAGATTCAGAGCATTCATTCATTAAAAAAAAAAAAAAACCCAATACCTTCAGGTCTCATTGGCCCCATAACTGTGTTGTGGCCGTACTGGCTGGGTCGCCTGGATGGCTGTGGTCACGTAGATAGGTCCCTGTGGGCCACACGTGTCCTCAGGCGTTTTACACGGGCCTGGCTCTCAAGCACCAGGTTTCCAGGACCTTTTGGCTTGTCCTGCCAGGCACAGACTCTGTGCAAGGCCTTGGACCGCGCACGGCAGCAGAACAAAAGAAAGTACGTGCAGAAAACAGTCACCATTTGGGCACAGCTGGGCCAGGTCTCGGCGAAGAATGTGTCAATGAACTGGACAACAGACACGTGAAATGTATCTTCGGTGATGACTTACTGAAGAAAGATGAGCATTGTAGCATAGATGGAGTTCATTGCTCATTTCTTCAAATTAGTTTCCTTCCTATTATACCTTCATAACTGGGGAAATTGAACCATCGTAATAATTCACAATGAAAGGACGGAGTACGTCTCATGCCACGTAACATGTGTAGGATTTGTACTTATGTTAATCCGAACCATCTTGTAAGCAAGCAGCCCCGACACATAGGAACTACATTTGTCTTATAAATGCATCTTCAGAGAACACGTCCAGCAAGCTGTATCTAAACATATTTTTCCCACATGGCGATTTACAATAAAACACAAAGAACAGTAACTGCGCAAACAAAGTCAAGTCCTTACAGCTGCAGGCGCTTGGCACCATGTGAGGGAGGCACCGCTCCCCAGCCCGTGGCCGGAGTGGCCCAGGGTTGGAGAGCAGGGCGTGGGCCCACGGAGCCAGCCGCGGAGCCAGCCGCGGAGCCAGCCACGGAGCCAGCCACGGAGCCAGCCGCGCTCCTCAGCTGTTTAGCTCTACCTCAGATGCGGGCGGGCAGCATGGGCTGGAAGGGTGATTTCTTCTGGGGGCAGGTGGTGATTAAACATGCAGGAAAGCCCTTTGCTAATCCCGTGCACCACGCAGAGGTGTCCTGCCGGTGGGGTCCGTCTGTCCCGAGGGCCACCACGCCGCCTGGCTCATCAGCACGGTTGTCTCTGTCTCTCCCGCCTGGGGCGCTGCCACGCTCCTCTCAGATGACTCTGGTCCCCACTCCCTGCTCTGAGACAACAGCGTCAGCCCAGCCCCAGGGTGGAAGCGAGTCTGGTGGTCCTCATCTGCTGTCCTCTTCCCCAAGCGAGCTCCCTTGGAGTTGGGCGGTGGCCGTACTTAGCAGGCGTGGCCCAGGTCACACAGTCCTATAGCCCCACGGAGTTAGTGGCCCAAACCCCACGAAGAGGCAGAACTTGGGGCTCAGGCTGCCCCATGAGGCTCTCTGCAGTGTCAACTACATGCTCTCTCTTTCGGTCCTCAGACCTGCAGGAAGGAACAATCACCTGTACCTAGTGAACCAGAAAACCGACATTGGTAACGGACAACCCGCTGAGAATCGGGGTCCAACCCCGGACCCTTGAGAACATCTGAGCCCTTCGCTGGACTCCGGGCCATGTTCAGAGGCCGTAAGAACAGAAAACATCCCGTCCCACGGCGCCCGACCACCGCCGCCATGCACGGCTCAGAGTAGGGCAGGCGCTGCCGCGCCCGTCACGGAGGTGGCAGTGCGGGCGGAAGTAGGAGCAGCTCCATCCTGGAGCTCCGGCCGTGGAGCCCCGGACAAGTCCAGGCTGCGGGGCGTCTGGCGCGGACTCGCCCACGTGGTTGCCTTCAAGGAACGCGTCCTAATACTCGGTTTAACAGGCTGACTGTCCGGAGCCTCAGGGGCGCGCTGGCCGGGGGTCAGCCTTTTGCGCCTGCAGCCGGTGGGAGCTGCATGCGGTGCGCGGATTCTGCTGCTCACCCGGATCCCTGCGGGGCTGGAAGAGATTAAGCCCAAGCGATGGCCAGATTGTGGGTATTTAACGCTCCATTACTCACCCCTCCGCAGGGGCTGGGGAGGCAGGCTGGCACCGCGGCTCCCAGGCAGCCAGTGACACCCACACAGTCAGTGGCTGGCCATGGTCTCCACCGCCACATGTGTCCGAGTGAGCCCGGACACACGCTTCCCAGCAGACGTGACGCGGAAAAGGCCCTACGTTTGGCATGTCCTAATGTTCTGTGTGGCCATGCGGGGACCAGAGGCCAGATGACTTCACAAGCACCATGCTGCGCGTCCGTCCCTCTTCAAAGCAAATGCCGACGGCGAGTGTCTCCATCGGCGCCAGCAGGCGGTTCTCCACGAGCCTCCTGCGTGTCTGCGTGTCTTACGCAGTCCCTGACGCCCTCTGCCCTGCCTTTTCAGGACGTGGGTTTGGCAAGTGGCCTTGGCAAAGGCAAATGGTGTGCCCTCCTGTGGAGAGGGTGGGCTGGGTGCCACCCAGTGCGGCGAAGGCCCCCCCCCCCGGAGCTGAGGCACAGATGCACCGCCCGCTATGGAAGATGGGGGTTCCCTAAGCTGAGGGTACCCCTCTCCTAACACAACTCGGTGCACGTGCAGCTGTCACCTGGCCTCCTCTCCACTGTCCCATGGGACGTGGGGGTCAGGAACCGATGCCGAAAGGATGACACTCTGGCTGTGAGCAGTAGCCTGTCTGTCGGCCCTGACCCGGGAGTCTCAAGTCTTCTGCCAGCATCCGTGACACTGGCAGGCTGGTTTGTTCCACCGTCAGCAGGGCGACATGTCAGACCCTTCGAAGCGGTTGACATGTAGTTTGGGTCCACCGCATTTTACGTAGGCATAGCTGTCACATGTACGAATGCGTGTGTGTAGGTATGCAAATCATGCACCTATGCACCCACCTGGGTGTGTGCGTGTGTGACTGGTAGCCATTGTTGCGGAAACCCGTGTCTCCCGAAAGTCTTGTTTTACAATTTGTTACAGGACAACTGTGTCTTCATCACTTGGAAAGAAAGCGCCTGCTTTTGTATGAGGCACTCCCGAAGGCGGAACTCAGAGTCAGGTAGCGTGACTTCAGAAACGTGTTTGCCGTTTACAGGTACATTCATCACCCACTGTCCTGGTAAAAACTAGGTCCCCAGCTGCACAGAAAAGGAAGCAACAGACCCTTTTCTGTCAAAAGGACGCAGCAAGCGCATGCTCCTTTAAAGTGTGTGCTAGCAATTAATTTTGATTTTAAGTCTTGGGCTATTTTTGCTTATTTTAAAAATGATACGGTGTTTTGGTGTGAGTGATGATAATATTAAACATAATGATAATAAATGCAATAACCTTGGCTTCAGGAAAGTTTGAAACCCTAAAAAAGGTTTTGTGGGATTACAATCACGGTGTAACAGAGTGAGGACCGTGAGAGACTACATCCGCTCCCAGGCCGGCCCCCCATTGAACCCCCAGTGAACCCCGCCCCCAGCCCGTGAGGTCTCCATGAGAACCAGTCCCTCCCTCGCCCTCCCAGCGGAGAGCAGCCCTCTCGGGAAGCCCCTGGCTCGAACAGCTGACAGGCCAAGTTCTTTTGAACTCTTTCTAACGTTGAAGGAATACCTGTTTCTCTGAATTTCACATCCAATTCTGCTTCTGAACCCAACTTCTCACATGGATTCCACCATTACAGGTGACATTTATCAGCGTGTGTCACTTTAAATTTCCACGTCCCCATCCGCACATGGGCATGGGGATGTCCGTGTCCTTGTCTGGCGTCCGGGGCACAGGGGCTGTAGCGTGGACGGTGTGTGGGAGACGGCGGCACTGTCCCTCACCTGCACTCCATGTCCTGCGGCAGGGGCCGGCACCGTTGGCTCCCGGTGACGGTGTTCGGGGCCACTTTGGTCCCGTGGGCACCAGGCTGCAGTGCATGGCACTCCGTCCCTGGGACACCACCCCACCCCAGGGTCACAGTGCAACAGCCCTGGTTCTGATATTCGGTGGGCTGTAGGCGCTGGCTTGGTTTGGGGCTGGACACAGTGGAGGGTTCTGCCTGGAAGACGGGGACTCTGTCTCCCCTTTGACCAGTGACGAGGCTCAGGTCAGGCCCCTGCACCAGCGATGGCTTCATTCCACCTGACTGGGACGCGCACGGCCCCTAGATTCCCATGACGGAAACCAACGGACAAACACGCAATTGTCGTGGCGGGTTTGACGTGCCGCTAGAAACGATGGAGCCCCGGGGCCACACACCTTGAGTGCTTAGAACTCTCATTCTGAGCAGAGGAAACTGTCTGTGTTGGGGTGTCCTCAATCTCTGGCATGTTCTGAACATGTGTACTCAGTACACACCTATGCACAAAGCATGCATGCGTCCTGCCATGTTCATATGTTGCGTGTTCCGAAGCAGCCCAAACAAACTGGGTCTGACAGAGGCGCTGAACTTGAAACACAGCGTCGGAGCTTTTTCGTTGGCTGCCGCGACCGACGGTGAAGGCCAATGCTGAGGGCAAACCATCCTGCCGACCGTTCCCAGTCGCCGCGGCCATCACGTCAGGAGACCTGATTGGACGATGGTGGCTCCTCCCCCCGAGACGTGGGCGCCAGAGATGGGCGCAGGGAGAGGTGCGGGTGTGACCGCTTCCTCGCTGGGGGTTGCTGCTGCGTGGTTTACGATGTTGCTGCTAAGGCGTGGTTTGTGGCAGGGCGTTTTTTTAAGCCACGTGTTCATTTTGGAGGTGCCCTAACGGAAACTGCTCACCAACCCGCCCACCCACGTTTGACAGCTTACCTGGGCCACGCTGCCCGTGCACGTGAGGACGGAGGAGGTTGGTCTCACCCCCTCCCTGTCACCTGCGGCCTTCCAAAGCGTGGACTGAGTGAGGAGACAGGTGTCCATCTCTGGGCTGCAAGTAATGACGCTCATTCCCTTTGGCAGGGAAGAGCCCACCTCAGACAGACAAGGTAGCACCCCCCCACGCCCCCCGTGCCCCCTGCGTCCTAGGTGCAGGTGTGCTCCGGTGATGCATGCGGTGCTGCGTCCCGCAGGACCACCGCCCCACTCCGGGGCAGGGTGTGCACCGTCCTCTCTTAGAGGAAGAAAAATGCCATCCGAGCGTCACACCACCCTCTGAGGGGAGGCCACTCCACGGAGGCTGCATCTGAGAGGGTGGGCTGCATGCCCCACCCGCAGCACCGGTGAAGGGGATGCGCCCACCTCGGCGTTTCACCGGAACAGACACCCCGCTGAGATGCTGCAGACTGACATGTGGACCCCAGGGATCTGCCTGGCTCAGGAAGTGACCCCCACTGGCACCGCGCACGGCGGGTAAGTCAGCCCTCTCCCCCATCCTCCGGGACGGAGCTTGTCACCATCGGCGACATGCTCAGCAGGTGAGAAGCCAGGAAAACGGATGACCACGAGGCGGCCGCGTGCTGGGGGCTCTGTCCCGGCAACTCTGGCATCGGGAAGCTCCCCCTGCTCAGCAATTTATGACACGCGTCCTCTCCAGATTGCTCCGCACGGGGCCGCATCCATCACTGTCCCCTTCCTGTCGCCCGTGAACCAAGATTGATGGCAGAGGCCCACATTGCTGCACACCCCACCTCACACACTGCCTCGCTTCCCCATCTGTTCCGCCCCAAGCGGGGACCAGCAAGGTCCTCATCAGAGCCCGGGGGGGGCAGGGTGGGGGGGTCGTGTCCCTGTGGGTTGGACAGAGACACTGAAGACAGCAGGAACAACGACACAGAAGCAAGTGGCAGAAGCCGCGGTCTGGCGGAGAGACGAGCTGCGGCGCAGAGGCCACAGGGAGGCGGCGTGGAGTGAGGCTCTCCGGAGACCGGGCAGAGGCGAAGACCCGCCGGCTGGCAGGGATTCCCTGCGACTCTGAGTCGGGCGGCTTCGCCTCTAAGGGACACTGACCGGTGGTGGGCCGGCAGCAGGAACACGCGCATGGAAACGGAAGTGTGGCGTGGGGAGGAGGGTGCGCGGGGCGTTCGCTCGGATGCGAAGCCTCTGCTCGGATGCGAAGCCTCTGCAGACGCACGCTTCTTACGTCGATCTTCCTGAAAAGCGAAAACCACGCGTCGCCCCACAGACGGCGCAGGGAGGCGCCTCCACCACAGGCTTTGCGAGGCTCGCAGCTGCACAAGACTCTTCACCGCCGTCCGCCAAACGTCTCCGCAAACGAAATCCCCCTGAGCCACCCAAGTCCTGGTTAGGGGACAGAAGGCCCTAGCAAGTACAGAAGCCATGCTCTGTGGCCCGGCCCCAGTGGGCACGGCTGTCCCCCCAAAAACACACACACATGCCCTGGGCGTGGTGACTGCACACGGTGCTGCCTGTGGGCTCTGCCTGGCGTCTGTGTGTGTTCAGAACAGGGGTGCCCCACCCCCTGCCCCCCGCCCCCTGAAGATGTAACAAATGAGCTGCTGGATGATCAAACTGTTTCTCAGGACTTTTGTGTGTTTTGTTTGATCCAATCTGGCAGCTGAACAGAAAGGCCGCAAAGAGCGTTGGGGATGAAGGACCCTGGGGGCGGTTGACGACTCCGCCTGACTTTCTGCAGGAGGCAGCTGACAAACGGTGAGGACTGCGGGCTGCAGCGGAGCAAGGCCGAGGACACGCTCGGGGCGGTTGGCGAGTCGGCTGACTACCCTGAGAGCCCTAAGCAGGTTCCGGTGTCTGCCGCAGACCAGGGCTGGCTCCCCTGCGGGCTGACCAGCAGGACAGAGAAGGCCAGAGAGCCGTGGACATCCAGCTGAGCTTCCCAGAGTACAAGAGACCCCTGGAGAAACCAGGGAGCTGGGAGGCGCTTCGCCCTGCCCTTCCACAGCCTCTGACAGAGTTTCCAGAGCAGAGAGGAAGGGAGGCAGCAAGAAGGCAAGGTCAGAGAGCAGCCCTGGTTAGGCCGCCCTTCCACTCCTCGGAGCCCAAGATCGCCTGAAAGATCTGCAGAAACCATTGTGCGTAGTTTCAATATAGGCTGAGTTTTCCAGGAACCCAACACCCACTCGAGGTAGGACTGCTTTGTTTTGTCTTGCTCTTTTTTTTCCCTCGGAGGTCAGCCAAGGGTTGCTCGTCGTATCTCAAAGCCGTACGGAAGGTGGAGGGCTGGTCACGGCCGCCCAGCCACGGCGCGGCTCAGCCGGGTCAGCCCAGGGCCGAGCTGTCCAGTCGTCCCAGCCCCACTCGGTGCAAAGATGAGCCCTCTCTCCATCAGTGTCCTTTGTGCCCCTTGTCAAAAACGTTTGCGCCTGTCTTCGCGCGGGTCACTCTGATGCTTGCGTTGTGCTGAGTTGTCTGGGTGACGGTGACTGAGTGGGGTAGTGTGCATCCTCCGCTTTACTCCCGTTCCAGATGGTTCCGCGCTTCTTGATCATTTGCCTTTCTACGTGAATTTCAGACTCATCTTCTAGATTTCTAAACAGACCGAAAAGCCTATGGAAATGATCAATTTGGGAAAAGTTATCGTTTTAGCGCTATTCAGCCTTCCGACCCAGGAAAAGAGTGTATTTCTTCATTGGAATCTTGTAGCATCTTTCAGTCATAGTTTGTGCTTTTTAGATCTTGCCCATCTTTTATGAGATTTATCTCAAAAGTATTTTGCAGTTCTGATGCTGTTCTGAATGGTTTTCTTTTCTTTTATTCCCTTTAATTCCTAGCATGTGGGAGCAGAACCGACTGCTCGGACCCAGTTCAGGTTCCACGCCGGGAAAAGACAGGCCAGGAGGCTTCCCACACCCTTTCCTACCAACTCCCTCAACCACAAACCCTCAGCCTGATACAGCCTGCGCCTCCTCCCGGCCACACCCCTCCGCAGCACGGTGATGCGTGGCTTCAGGGGTCATTTCCCCAGCAGCCCCCGGCCATTGAGAGTCCCCAGGGTCGCACAAAATCGGTGTTTGGCTTCAAGTTTCACGCCGGCCGCATCATCAGGATCGGGAGCCACCCCACCTAGAGCCGGCAGCACCCAGAGGTGCGTGCAGACGTGCCGGAGATTCCACCCTGCTGAACGGCGCAGCTGTCGTCATATTCGGTGGCATGGGTTCATCGCCGCCGCCGCCGCGTCCCCTGGAAACACTGAGGCTCCGCAAGCCCCTGTGGGGACAAGTGACCCGGAGGAAACGAGACCGACACCCGCTGACAGGAAGCGCAGGCTGTGACCTCAGCCACGAAACGCCGCCCACAGCCACGCCTGGAGACCCCCAGAACTACAATGTGGGGGGATTCACGCCTTTCAAACTTATCTCTGGTGAGTTTCAAAGTCGGGATTTTTACAGAGCTATCTATGTTGAACCCTTATTTTTTTCCCCAAAACTGAAACTAAGCATGAATATAATTCTAACACGAGATTTCCGACTTAAGGGAATCGTGTCTTCAGATAACCTTTCTCCCCAGATCGTGAGAACCCAATCACGTCTCAGAGCGACAGCGCCTCTCTTTGGGGTGGGGTCCACATGGAACAGCCCAGCACCTGGGGCTTCATTTTTATTTATTTAGGCTTTGGGTTCCTCTATGTGCTACCTGACATCACAATCCCGTGTTCTCCCATCTTCTCCCAAAACAAGCTGTTCCTTCCGTGTTGCTCTCAAGTGTTTGCTGGAAATGTAACCTGAAGCAAGAATCGAGGCCCCTTGCGTCGGTCTCCCCCAAGTATCAGCGATCGTCTGAACCCGGACGGCGGCAGGTCTGTGTGTTTCAGCCTGGACCCCCAGTAATTCACAGGGTGGCTGTGGGTAGGGAATTCACCTGTTCCAGGACTGCTGGGACACAGACCCTCACCGCTCTGGGGCCTCCGGCGGGCACACGTCTGGGGA
Source organism: Anoura caudifer (assembly GCA_004027475.1). Lineage (NCBI taxonomy): Eukaryota > Metazoa > Chordata > Mammalia > Chiroptera > Phyllostomidae > Anoura > Anoura caudifer. The sequence goes on along the minus strand of PVKU01011399.1, from coordinate 27,200 downwards.
CGCCGTGGCGTGAGAGGGAAGGGCTGGGGTCCGTCGTTGCCGACCCCGCCACGCCCCCCGGGCCGTGCCCGCGGGTCCCCGACACCGACAGCCTGCTCCACTTCCCTTCCCAGCTGCGCGTGTTCGCAGCTGGTGATTTCTGAAGAGAACGCGTGTAGTAGACTCAGGGGACCCAGCCTGCTAAATGGTTAAAGCGCGACTCACTTTCACGTTGCTCTTATAAAAGTCTTCCAGGCCCCATGTGTCTGCATCGGAACGATAAGAACGAGTAACGTTTCCTCAGATCTGCTGAAAATGAGCACTTACTCAGTGGACGTTTCCGTTCTTAAATACCTCTTTATTTTAAACTAACCTGCGGGAGGGAGCTGGTAAATAAGGTCAACTCGGGTCAGTGTCACAGAACCTGGGGACAGCAAGCTTCATCCCCGTGTCACGCTGGGGACGTCGAAGGCGGCTGCCCTCGTCCCCACCTGCGGAGGTGGAGCGCGGGTTTCTCCATCTCCGTAGGGCCGGATCGCGACGACCGGCCTGCGCGCAGAGCGCACACACTCGCACACGTAACGACGACGTTCGAAAAGGCCTCGTGGGGAGCGTGCGGGGAAACTTCACCGTGGAGATGGCCGAGGGGCGCCCGGGCCCTTTCCAGTCTCGTAGGGACGGCGCGCCCATGGTAATGCGTAGGCTACAAAGTGTTTCGCGTTTGTGCCATTTCTTGGTAAAAGCAGGATTCTGTTCTGTTCTGTTTTTGCATACGTGTCTACAGGTGCTGAAGGTCGTCGGCCGGAGAGCCGTGGGAGCCGTGGATGGTGCTGGCCGTGGCCGCCCCGCCCACCCGCCTCAGCCGTCGGCCTCGCCGTGGATGTTGTCCACGTGGACTTTGAGGTAGTCGCTCCGGGTGAACTTCTTGTGGCAGAACTGGCACTCGGCCAGCGGGCGGTTGGGGTTGTGGGTCATCTTGTGCCGGATGAGCATCTTCTTCAGGCTGAAGGCCAGGTCGCACACCTGGAAGACACCCAAAGACCCAAGTCACACGGTAGCTCGCCACAGGTGCAGGGTGTCGGGCTGCCCCCACCGTCAGGGTGGCTGAGGGGGACGCTGCCCCTGAAACCGGTGGACCAGACCCCCGCTCAAGGGGGAGGGGAGCTGAGCGCAGCCCCCGAGAGCTTCCTGCCCTTCACACCCATCCTGCGCACTGACTGCCTGCCCCCTGCCACTGGGGACATCTCGAGGGGACAACTCCTGAAAACGGTGTCTTTCCCCCGTAACGGACTGTATTGGCAGCTTCCTATGCAGCCTCCTAAAGGGCATCAATGGCACAGGACGTGTCTCACTGGCAACCCCTCCCCTCGTCCTGCAGGGGAGCTGAGGGGTTACCACTGCTTTCGGCATCCTAACCCGCCTTCCAACCCTCATTGCCCGGCGCGCCGCTCCGCTAACGGCGGGGCGTGCACACACGCTCATTCAGGCTCCGCCACCTCACCCGCTGGCTCACCGCGCATCAGACAACCGATTAAAAATATTACATTTACACAGAAGACGCAAGGCGTACCCATTCAGGTCATAGAGGAGGTGAAATGGAATTCTTACACCACCAAACTTTCCTTCCAACTTTGGTGGTGATCACAATCTCATTTACATGAAATTCCTCCAAAGCACGCCCACTGTGACATGAGGCGTATGTGAGGCCCATGTGACTCCCGTGCAAACACCCTGAACAGCGTCATGCATGGAGAGAGCGCCACGGTTCTGAGGGAGGAGAGGGCCGGAGAAACTGGGGAGTGGAGGAAAAACGTGCTCTGTGTTTATGGGGAGGGAAGACGTGACCCTCCCCCCACAGGAAACGCAGGAAGGCACAGGATCTGGTGCGGAGAGGGAGGAGCCCCATACATAGTAGCGCATTGGAAGTTACAAATGAGTGGCAGCGCATGGCGCTGTGAAGAAGTTAAACTGTACTTACTCAAATGTGTCCGGGGAACACGGGTTAGTGACATTACATGAATGTCATGTGTACGGTGTCCAAGGGCCCCGGGACACGGCGCACCTGACAGATGCTCACACTCAGACACCCACAGCGCCCCCACCTGGTGGCGGAGGACCCCACTCACGTCGCACTGGAAGGGCTTCTCCCCGGTGTGCGTCCTCCGGTGCTCGTCCAGGCCGCGCTTCTGGCTGAAGGCCTTGCCGCAATCGGAGCACTGGTAGGGCTTCTCCTGTGGTCGGGGGGAGGGGCCGTGAGTCCTGGGGTGGGGGTGGGGGGAGCTAGGCCCGGGGGAGGGGCCACAGCAGGGCCATGGGGGTGATTCAGTTTAGGGGGACCAGCCACCCTCCCATCTGCTGGACGGTCTGCAAGCCCCTGGCTCAGGGGGCCCCAGGCCCCACGTCGGACCACCTGCCTGCCGCACAGGAAGCCACACCTGTGTGATGCTGGGTTCCGAACGGCCGCCTAGGTCACCCCGCTCCACGGCCTGGACCATATGCTAATTCCATAAAAATATGGTAATAGTATCATATTTTTAATTTCTAGAAGCTTTTGTGGGTTTTTTTTTTGCTTAATTTTTATACAGTCGGCTTTGACTCACATTGCTTATGACTATTTAATGATATTCTAGGCATGTACGTGATTTTTCTTTATCTGATGAGTCATTATCTTCGGTTTTTGAAGTCGGGTGCTGCTATTTGGGGTCCCCCCTGTTTCCCACTCGTGACTCTTGTTTCCTCGGCGGTTCCTGGAATTTGGGACCAGAGGTCACCGTTGGTGGCCTGACCTGTGGAGTCCTGTGACCCCAGGCTGAGGGAAGGCCTCCCCCGACAGCCTGTGTTTGCTGCTGCACCAGGAGCCTCTCAGTCAAAGGCCCTTTAAGTTTATCTCCTGCCTCAGGGTTTTCTGGTCAAGTCCGCATTTTGCATCTGAACTGCAGACACGCTTGAGGTCGGTTAGACTCTGAGAAGAACTGCCTCCCCAGCCAGGAATCACCCCACAGCAGTTGTGAGTCCTGACCAGCCCCACTTGCCAAATGCAGACAGACGCCTTCCGGTCCCCGATCTCACTTCGAGCGTAGCCTCGCCAGAGCCTTCCCGGCCCCACGAAAAACCAGAGCCAGAGTGTGCCGACACTGGCAAGCACCCCGCAAGGTCCCACCACCGAGCTCCCAAAGACTCCCGACGCCTTCATCACTTTAACGTGAACGGTGACCCAATCGCCGCCTCTGTCTCACCCCTGTGACAAAATCTTTCCTCGGGGCACCAGTCGGATCCACGGAGCCGATGGGCTTGGCCGCTAACCCTGCTTCTGCGCGTGGCACGCAGCACGAACTACACGTGGAACTCATTAGCGGGAGTAACCAGACGCAAAGTGAGTAGCGTCTTGATTAACTCTGCTTCCGAATGATTACAGTTACACCGACAAATAGCTCGTCCTTTGTCATCAGGACCCGGGGGACCGTGACCAAACGGAGGCAATCTACTCGTCCGTTAAACTGTAATCTATCAAAGGCCGAATTAATCAAGCCTAATCAGCCCAGCTTTGATGAAACAGCGCATGGCAGATTTGACCCAGAAGGTGGGATTTAGGAGCTCTGCTCCTTGCAGTGCAGCTAATAAAAAGTCGTGTTTTTCTGCTGTTGAGCCCCGTCCCTGTAAAAGAGCTGGAACGTCTAATGTTATATTTTTGGCAACATAAACTGAATTAGTAAATCTCGTTGTCCTGTGAGACGGTTCCGTAGAGACCGAGGCGCATCCTTTTATCCATGGTAGAGGTATTCCTACCGTGAAGTCCTTTGAAACAGTGCGTCAGACGGTGGCTGCCTCTGTGTTTAAAAGCTAAGGATGCCTGGCCAGGAGGGAGAGACGCACGGCCCCCACGGCACCCACGCCGAAGACCAGCCCGATCCTGGGCAGATTAGCCTCATGCGTGGGAACAGAATCCTGACATCGCCCCGTAGGGCGATAACCACATCAGGCCACAGTCAAATAGAAACAGAAAATCTAGCAAGTCAGCTTTCCCCTTGCAGTCAGAGGTCAAGGTAAAGGGAGTCAGGAAGTCACCGAACGAACAATGTGCAATACAGGTTCGCGCCAGTGGCAGCCTGAGCCCGACAGAATTAAGGAAGGAAGACTGGGAAGCGATGGAAAGAAGCACTGGGTAAGGAAGGGCGGTGAGGGCGGGCGGAGCCCACAGGGCTTTGAATGGCAGCAGAAAGGAGGTTCGGTTTGTGAGCAAAGCCCTGGCTCCTCGGTGGTTCCGTCTTTTACGAACACACTTCCTCCGCCTGTCAGCTCAGCCTGTCACAGGGCCGGCGTGGACGTGCGGTCACGGAACCGGCATCCACGTGAGCCACACAGGCATCACACACAATGTGCGAGAAAAAACTGAGGCATCAGGTGTAGAAATGAATGTCTTCATCTTCCCCCCCATACACAAGTTCGGTAGGACCGACAAGTCATTTTTTTATCCCAAATTCCTTTCATCTGCTTGCTGTTTTCCAGCTTAAAGTATTATACAGCTAGAAGCAGTTACCCTATTAGTATTCACAGAAATGATGGCTTTCGCAGGATAATCATTTCCTATTTCTAAATTAAAAAAAAAAAAATCTTAAAGACCCCAGGAAGCAGAGATTTGGCAAGAATTTCCTAAGCATAAAATTTCCAACTAAACAGGAGTTTTATAAGTGTCCAATTTTGCATTTCCTCAGCTGCCACGGCGGTGGTCAGCTCTTTCCCACTGGACACACGGCGGACCTCGGCACAGATGAAATAGGCCGTGTGTGACTAAAACACGTCCATCGTATTTTTTAAGGATTCGGGGCAAAGTTGTTTACTGGATCCTCCAACTCTCCCACCTGCAGAACATGGAGCTCCCTGCGTAGGGAGGGCTCACAAACACCCGGCCCAGCGTGCTCTCCAGCGCCCCCTGCCCAGGCCCATGAGAAACTCCCCGAAACCAGACCAGGGGCAGCTGAGCCTCATCCGGGCCTGGGGCGGGGGTCTCAGCCCTGCCCCACCGACTCAGGGCCGGCTCCCACTCTGTTTTGGGGAGCTGCTCCGTGCACTCACTCGGTATCAGCAGCGCACCCCACAGCCCCCCGAGTTGTGATGACTCAAAATACCTCGGTCGCCATGCCACCTGTCCCCCACGGGGCCCAGGCACAGAACCATAGAGAGGAGCGCTTCTCAAACTCTCTGCAGAGAAAGACCGTGGTTCCCCAATGTGTTGCTGACTTTGTAAAATACAGTAAAAGTGAAACACCTAGAAACAGCCACGCCCTCAGAGGTGCCACAAGGGCAGAGCACCATGAAGTTCTCAGCACCTCCTGGTCCCCCCCTCACAGCCTGGAAATGGGGCTCAGAGGCTGGGATGGCCTTCCAGCCATGCTTTGAGGAGCGCTTGTCTCAAATAAAAACATCTTTGGTCACAGGGATTTAAGATCCAAATACGGAGAACAAATTCTCTAACACCCCTGACACCAAAGGAGGCCCACCATCAGAATGGCATCTGAACTCTGAATTAAGCATCTCTGCAACGTTACATGTAAAAACGCCACGATTTACGGTGGGGGAGCGGGGAGGTCATAAATGGAAAAGGGGTGAATTCTTGTTGGGTCTGGGGGAGGCCCCTGAGGGTTCCTCATCCCACTCTCTCTGCTTCCGTGGGTGTGAAATTTTTCTTGTCAAAAGTTAAAAGAATTTTTATTTTTTTAGAGATTATTTATTTTTAGAGAGAGGGGAAGGGAAGGAGAAAAACACCAATCAGTTGCCACTCACACAGGCCCCAACTGGGACCGGGCCCACAACCTAGGCTTGTGCCCTGACCAGGAATCGAACCGGCGACCTTTCACTTAATGGGACAATACTCATCCAGTTGAGCCATACTGGTCAGGGCAAGTTAAAAAAAAATTTTTTTTTAAATGCTTTCATGTTATTCTAAAACTTAAAACATCACCATTCTCCTTCCATTCCACAGATGTTTTGTCCTTTTCCAGGAACTATTTTTGATATCAGGGAGATGGATCGTGTAAACATTCAGCCATCAGAAGTCAGGCACACCATCTCAGGAATGTGCGCAGAAATGATTGGGTGCTCGGGGCCCAGCCCGGCTGTCTGCCACAGAACCGCGGCCCCTCCCCCGCCCAGCACGCCCAGGCTGGCTCCCCAGATGCGTGGCCCCAGCAGGCGGGTCACCTGCTTAATCGAGTCAGCATGTCCGCCTCACCCAGGACTTCATGTGACAGATCCTCCGAGACCAGGAGAGCCCCAGGCAGCGTCCTGCAGTGGCCCTGGCCACTGACCAGAGCTCAGCCTTGAGGCCGAGAAGCGCATGCTGCTATTTCCAGATTCTTCCACTTTCCCTGGAGCCGGCCAGTTCTCTCAGTGAGCTGGCCGTGCGGCCCCGCGGCGACCCCGCGGCGACCCCAGCCCCGTAAAACATCCAGTTTGCGCTGAATCATGGGCGGAGGGTCCCAGCGTGACCTCCACGGCTGCGGCACACAGCACAGGGACAGGCCTGTGGCCTCGGCACGCCTGCTGTCTGTCTGATGGTCTCTGCACACGCGTGTGCCAGCAGCACGCCGCCAACACGGAGCCCGGGCTGGAAACTTCTCCCACGGATGCGTACGCTGGGGCGGCGTTTTATTCACCGTCTTACTTTTAGAGCTGGGGTGACCTCTCAGCACAGGACAAAGCAGGCCCACGGCTCGGTGAGGACGCACCTTTAGGAACAATCACCCGCAGGGAGGCGGACAGAGTCAGGGCCCCACGCCGCACCCCGCCGCGCCACGGGGCCCGCTTCGCGGGTAATGGGGACACACTCGCCGGGAAAGTGAAGGGCGCGGCCCGCATGCGGAGCAGCAAAATAAGCACCATCGACCGAACGCAACTTCACGCTGAAGTGCTGCACGGACCCTGGACAGGAGCAAGGAGGCATCCAGCCCTCGTTCCATCATCCACTCCCGAGCCCGCAGGGCAGCGTGTGGGGACGGAGCGGCTGCCCCGCCGCTGGCCGGGAGGCCGCCGGGGGGCCTGGCTGGCGCAGAGCAGGCGGAGCCTCCCCCAGCCAGCTCAGAACCTGCGTTCCAGCTACAGCGGGTGGGCAGCTCTGCCTGGCCCTGCCTGGGTGGCCGAGAAGACATCTAGCTCAGACTGAAGTGTGAAACTGTGGCAGGGGCTGAAGACTCCCTGTCGGGGGGCTGTTAACAGAAACACGTACCACCTCCAAGAAGCCCCCCTGGAAGTGGGGGGATGAAGTGGGGGGTGACATGGGGGGCAGTTCTTTGGGACGGCAGTGAGTCTCCTGCCCGGGAGGGTGTCTCGGGAGGGGCAAACACATTGGCTGACGAGGATTCTGAGAACAAAGGGAGACTCGTGCGTTCCAAGGAGTGTTCTTTGTCGTCCTCAGAAGAAAGGAAATGCTGGTTAAGTGGAAGACTGTTATTATCCAAATTATCTAAAGGGAAACTTTAGCTATTTCTTTCCCTGCATAATCACTAATTGTTTAGATTATTTTTTTCCTCAAAAATCTTACAAAAGAAGACCAATTGGATAAACAGGGAAATTTTATAAGGAAAAAACTAGACTATCTTAATAAATTATAAAACAAACTCCAAAATATAAATTATAAGGAAAATATAAGTGTATACAGGAAAGAAATAGAAAAAAATAAATATAATAAAAAATACGGAGGACATAGGGACAAGGTAAACAGACATACGCAGGCACGCACACAGGTATGCACCCAGCTGCCTACACGTGTCCAGGGCGAAAATGTTGCGTTTCGAACAACAGGATGGAAGCTGACGTGGACACAGACAGGCGGCTGGCACACCTGCCTCTCCGCTCATCACACACCGTCCCCGGCACGTTTGTTGGTTGTGTCCTAAAAACCTGTTAGTGAAATCGGAGTCTTAAGTTCACAGTGCAAAGTCTTACACGTTTAAGACAGCCTCCGGTTTCTCCCTTTGCATGTCCAAGGAGCCTCGTTCCCCAGGGGGACGTTTCTGGAACCCGTACCATCTCAGACACAGTCACTCACCAGCAAAGGCAGACGCACGGAGGGGAACGGAACCAGGTCCCCCAGAAAGGCCCTTTGCTACACCTGAGCCAGCACTTGTTAATTCCGGAGTTTCCGGCTCCGATGACAGGTGAGCCGACAGCAGTGGACAGAATCCCTGCCGTCAGGCGATGTGCATGAGGGGAAATTCACCAGCTCACGCCGCCCCGGCCCTGCGTCGTGGCACGTCAGGAACCGCGGTGCGGAACACAAGCTGAACACGTGGCCCTCGCGCCTGAGCCGCGCCCCAAGGTGTGCAAAGTGCAGACAAAGGCAGAGGAGCAGGTGGAGAGCCCAGGTGCACCTGCCCACCGACCTGAGCTCTTGGGGCTACTCGGTAACGCGGGGGGGACCCATCAACTACCCCTGCTGCTTTAGAGGGCCAACGGCGGGGTGCAGAGACTGCTGTCCAAGGTGATCGCAGTCCAGCTGCAGGCTCTTACGATGCAGAGGCAGATCCAATCAGTCCACGGAGAATCGATGAATGCAACCTGCCTGCTGCCAAAAATAACAAGCGTGCTTTCTGACACATGTGCCAGCGGCAAGCGCAATCCATCTTTGAAGGAAACCACCGAGCCGACGCCGAGGGCCGCAGGAGAGAGGGATTATGTAAATGCAGGGCCTCCAAGAACACTTGGTCTCTCGTTCTAAAGAAATAACATACCTACCCCATTACACAACCTCGAGAATAATAAGAACACAGCAGAAAGGTACTATCACACATGCAACTAATTCACCCACAGCTGAGAGAGCGTTTGTTTCAGCCAAGTTCACGTCAGCAGGTGAGACAAAGCTGTCAAGCAGCGGGCGGGAGCGGAGAAGCCGGGCCGTGCACACGAATCCCGTCTCTGAGTCAGCACACCGCCCAGAGGGCGGGCAGCTGGAAGCAGAGTGCTCCCTTCAACCTCAGAGAGGCCAGGAAAACCCGCCCCCTGCCTGTGCGGGTGAGGGTCCCCCACCGTCCTGGCGGAGACCATGCCAGGCTGGAATGCGCCCAGGTCGTGGAGTGTTTTAGCAAAACAGCAGTGAGCCCAGGAGGCCAGAAAAAGAACAAAAAGAGGAAGCCAACCCCCAACAGGATCGCTGGAGGCAGCGGGGCGAATTTGCTTCCCAAACCTGACGGCCGTCCACATTTCTCCATCCCGGAGGTGCCCTCCAAACGGCGGAGTTTTTATTCCTGGGACTACCCTCTCCTCTGATACAGCGCCCCTCCCCCCTGAGCTCCATCTGCATGCACAGACGGGCTGGTTCCTCGTGAAGACTGTCACTTCTGGTGGAGCTGCCTTCTGCAAAACGCCCTTCCGACCCCCAGAAGGAAAGGGCTGCCATCATCACCCACAGGACCACCCAGGAACGCATCAGAGCTCAGTTTTTGAACAGAAAATAATGCTGACTTTTTACCAACTAGCTTCTGAATGCGTGGGGCTCAGCACTTCCTCGGAGTTTCTGTAAAAGATAGGTTCACACCGCAGGGCGCAGAACCCTGGACATCTTGCCCGCTGTACACAGAGTAACGGTGAGTGAGTACGGCCTTGGGCAGCGAAGAGATCTAATTTCCGTCTCCGAGGTGCCCGTGACTAGTCCTGGGACTGGGGACGAGCCACCTCTCTCTCTAAGCCCCGCCTCCCTCGTCTGTACCACGGTGCATTGTGCTGTGTCCTAGGGCTCACTTATCACAACGCGTGGCCCGTAATAACATTCAACAGGGTAGTTCACGTATTATATGGACCTCCTTTCTTCTGTGCGTTATCAAAGTATGCATGTGAACAATATAATTCGAATTGAAAAGGGCACACTTCACGAAAATATAACTGGGGTGATTTATGAAGAAAGGGATCGATGTGTGGAACTCTCGATACAGCCACGTCCCTGAAATCCGCTAACGTAAACAGATGGTCTTTTATTTCAAGATTCTTCATGCAAATAGTCCTTTATTTCAAGATTCTTAGGGTTCTTTAGTAATTAACCCCCTTGAATGGAGTACAAGACAAATATAAAATTCTGTTGCAGAGAGAAAATAGCACAGAAAATGTATCACTTTCCCAAGAATAACGATCCCACTTTAAAAAATTAATTGTACACTGCGTGTCTCAGAAACAAAGCGAATCTCTCAGCGTGCATGTCGGTCGGCCGCACTTCCCTCCACCCTGAAGTGTGTTATTAAGTCTAAAGATAACAGCACCGCGGTGGTGAAGCCGCCACCAGCCCACGTGCTGATACGTGCCCGGTTTTGTTTTAGATAAATCTGCAAACTGCTCCGTGCAGGCTCCATGTTGATACAGCGGGTTCACACCAAGTTCACGACAGAGTTCCAGGGGCTCCACGGAAACATCCACGTGATTGCTACAGACGGGCTGCCCACCAGGGCAAGAGGCTGCCCTGACCCAGGTGCCCGGCCCACACCCCACACGCCCCACTGGATACGGGCCCCACGGCGGCGCCACAGGAAATGATGCTGGGACTGGAACGCCACTGATGTGAAGCCCCCTCATGACACTTATGATTGACACTTTCTAGTCAGTTCAACGAATACCCAAAATAGCTCCCAACCTACGGAGAAATTTTAGTGCCTTGTGCTTAAATGTTGCTCAGACAGTAGTAACAGTAACCACCCAGACGTGGCAACCGAGCTAGAACTGGGCCCAGTTCAGCCCCTCCCACAGTGTGACTCCGCCCTTGTAAACCACGCACAGTGAGACAACGGAACTCCCCACGAGCCCTTCTGTCTGATTTCCTGCAGGGTGATCCGCCTCCTCGATAAATTCGTGGAGAGTGTGAAGTCCCACCCACTTTAAGCCTTCCCCTCTTGCTCTGAAAGCCAAGGGGAAGCCGGGGCATGTGCAGCCCGCCTGGGAGGGTGAGAAGGGGAGAGAGAGCCGTAGGAAAGGGGGCTGTCGGCCCCGGAGAAGGAAGCTATTTTTCATGTGGCCAAGTTCCCCTTTTCCAGAGGAAAGGCCGCTTCCTGCATTTGAATGAGGATGTTCAATTTCGTGCAGGTATTTTTTTTTTTTTTGAGCCAAATAAACACAGTGGCACCTTAAAGCCATGTACCTTGACTGACTCGCTTCCAAGGCACGTCAAACCCCTCAGGAAACGTGTGGGTTCCCGAGACAATAAAACCGGACTGAAGACGTCTCCCAGCAGGGGCGATGCCCCCATCCTCTGGTCCACACAGGACAAGGGTGGATGAAGTTTAGAACAAAAAATGAAAACAAATTTAAAGAGTCCCCTGAACTCGTAATAAACTCGTTAAAAAGTTATTCTGTTTTCATTGCCTCCTCTTCGCTGAGTATGAAAACAGGAGGGGCTGGGCACGCTCCCGGGCCCCCACCCTGCACTGGATGTCCCCAGCCCCCGTCCCCCTCCATCCATGGGGACAGCCCGTGCCCCACGGTGCCCCCCCAGGAGCCCCAGGTCCATTGGGGCATCTCCCTGTTATTTACTGCCTGGTACAGACACCGCACGTCCAAACCTCATCAGTGCCCCTCAGACCCCCACCCAGGGCCACCTGGCGTGGCTCCCTGGCTGCAGCCGCCTCCTTCACCCCCCCCTCGGATGTGACCCCAGGGCACCCTCTCCACAAGGCTGACCCTGTCACTGCCCCACTCAAAACAGAACCCCTCACTCCAAACAAAACACATGCGCTGCCAGGATTCACACCGGCCCCCGGGCCAGCCCCCCCCCGACTGCATGCGGACCACAGCACGCACCCCACCCTCAGCCACCACGGCCATGCTGCCCTGACTGAGCTGCGGGTGCCCTCATGGGGCCAGGGGGTTACCTGGGCCGGCAAGCCCCCCTCCCCATTTCTTCCAAGCTCCACCCCGGCCTGACCCGGGGCTCTCTCCGTGGACATGCAGGCCTCCCCACAAGTCCATGAGGACGCCCCACGGACCACCCCCCACGAGACCCCTTTCCAGCTCTGGTTCCGCAGCCCCCAGCCTCCCTCCTCCTCCTCCTCCTCCTCCGGCATGTGCCCCCACGAGGACCTCACCCTTCCTTTTCCGGCAGCCTCACGCTGGTGCCCACGGCATCTGCCAGCTGAATGCTCTGGTCAGGTCGCTCTGCTCGGTTTTCACGTGGTCCCATCAGCATGGCGCCCGAAAGCTTGTGGCCAAACCCAGCCATGCCCGGACCTCAGGACTCAGACTCCCGAGCGGCCGGGCTGGAGCCCCCAGGGGTAGGGGGCAGGCTGTGAGGACCAAGTGCTGCGTGCACACGGCAGTCACGCCCTCCAGCCCTCCAAGCCGCTGAGGGTCGGGGAGGGCAAGGTTCATACCAGGAGTGACCCATCAAACGGCACGAAAGACCTGCTGCTCCTTTAACTGCTAGCAACCGGCTGCACGTCACTGTCTGTGAGAACCGACCCGGCTCTTCCCGCAAACGCGGCTGGAGGGGCAGCTGGGAACGGAGACCCCTCAAACCCGTGCACCTGCGCGGGCTGAGGAGCGGCGTTCAAAAGGCAGAGCTTCGCAAATAGCTCTCTGATTGGTCCAGGTGCTCTTCATGGTGAAAATCAAAAGCAATTAAATGAGACAGGAGCTTGCCGTGGTGGGCGGTCACCAGCAACAGTTTGGGACGGAATGTTTACAAAACAGCTATTTACGAGCATGTGCCCTCACCCCCTGCGTCCAGGCTCAGCGTGTGTAAGACCACAAAAGCAAAGCCCGTGGTTTGCCGCTGACGTGCCGGCCCCGAGTGCAACGTGCTCACGTGAACGGCAGACACCACGCAGAAGACGTGACACGGGGCAGCTAAGCCGCTGACATCTGCCTGCCCAGTTAGATCTGGGGAGGGGGCCCAGCGTGCAGACCCAGAGGGCAGCGGTGCAGAGGCAGGCAAGCTCCGGCGGGGTGCCGGGGGCAGCCCGAGCCCGGATTGAGGACCGGGAACGTGTCATGTTTCCCCTTCACGTGGCTCAGAAGTCCTGGTTTCAGTTCGAGCCACGGCGCCCAGCGTGTGAGACCTGCCCCCCCAGAGGCTCTGCCCCCACCTCCCCACCCTGGGAGCTGGGTCCTGCACCCCCCAGGCAGAGAAGACGGCCTGGAGGGGGAGCTACCTGGACACGGACTGTAAGGTCTTCATCCACTCCCGAGCAGCACGTGGACCTACAGCCACGAAGGCAGAAGAGAGCCCGACGCGCCAAGCCACAGGACGTGGCGCTCGGGGTCACCGAGCTGGGGACGCGGCAGGGATGCCGGTCCATCCGGCCAGGGAGCGCAGCTGCAGTGTGCTGACCCCACGTCCTGAGACACAATGCGGGCGGAGTCACGGAGACGGACCCAGAACCGTCCCACCTGTGTGGGGGCGCTAGGGCGAGGCCGGCGCCACGGCGGCGGGTCGGAAGACGCAGGTGAAACCGCTGTTACTCACTGATAACAAACCCCCGATGACGACAACGCAGGATGAATACCAGTAAAACACCACCCAGGCAACGCGCTGGAAACCAAACATCAAGACCATCCACTTGAGGAAATGAATCAATCACCAACCCTGGACCCTCGACGACAAATTGGCTGTTGGGCCTTTCAGGGTTTTAGCAGAGTGGTCTCCCCCACTTGGGGGCCCCGGCTGCCCCCCCATAAACAAGCCCCAGAAGAGCAGGATCGCTGCTCCTCCCCGAGGTGTCCAGGCAGGACCCGCAGGATGCACAGTCGCGTGTGGCGTGTTGTGTGGACGTGCCAGCACTTCCTAAAGACGTGACCTGCCGAGTGACGTGGTTTCTGGTATCAAACCAAAACGAGCTTTTGAAATAGGACGAAAGCGTCTGGACCCAGAGCCCGCAGGTACGGAATGCAACGAGAACGCAAAATGGAAAGTGACCCGTTAGCGCCCCCCCCACACACACCGTGATGGGGTCTTTTCTGAACGCGGTCTTTTCTGGGGGAAGCGTGAACTTGTAGAGCTTGAACCTCTGGGACGCTTCTCAAGGCCTCTTTTCGTTCTTGATATTAATTCGATTCCATCAGCTCACAATCTTAACACGCTTGCAAAAAGTTGCACCGACAGGCAAAAGACCTCTGGGTCTGTCTGATGCTTAGGACCCGGGGTTTCAAAAGCAGAGCTGTCTGCGATCAGATCGAAATGGTACGGGCAAAGGGCAGTTAAACAAGACTCACAGGCAACACCTGCTGGGCTGGTGTCACCACCGGTGTCCCCTCGAGCTCCTCCCCCGCCACCCCCCCCCCGCCCCCGCAGCAGTGTGGGAGTCTGCCTGCAATCCCTGAGCTCCGGGTCCAGGCTCTGGGGTGCCCAGCCTGGGGGTCAGGCCCCCATCCCCCGTGGTATGCAGTGCGTGCTCCACCTGCCCACACACCCCCACCCCCCACCCCTGGAGGCAGCCTCGGGGTCTTGAGTCAAGGCTCCAAGACGCGAATGAACACAAGACGTACACATCATGGCCGCCGTCTGTTTGCAAGCAGATCAGGGTCAGTGGGGCCGAGAAGGTTTAACAGAACCAGAGGCAGACGTGTAGGAGGTCAGGGGCTGGCCTCTGTGGCCTGTTGGCCTGGGCTCCAATCTCACCCCGCTCCTTACCTGCCCATGCCTCGGTTTCCCACTTTAACAAAGGGGCCTTAAGGGTGCCTGCCTCGCAGGGGTTTTGGCGAGTTGTGAAATGTGAGGCTCACGGGTTAATACACGTGAAGGCCCAGAATCGTTCCGGGCCTATGAGAAGCAGCCTGTGTATTTATTTTAACTATTTTTATTACTCTCATAAATAAACTTTTATTAAAACTTTTTGAGTAAGCTTTTATTAAAAAGCAAAAAACCAAATGATTTGAATTTGAAATAGCCCACCTTCTTGGGTTAAACCCAAAAGAATCTTTTTCCTGCAGTGACTTGAACAGCCCCTTCTGGGGTATAACCATGTCTGTCTGCAGTAACCATGGAAACCAGGTGGCAGCCCCCACCTGCCCAGGGGTTGGTACAGCACCAGCTTTGACGGGGGGGACCAGGGCCCCTTTGCTTGTACGCTGGCATCTTTACATCACATTCCTGGCACATCCGTGGCAGCTGCACACGCATGAAATAAGGAAACTAGACTGAAACTCCCTGAAACCTCTGCAACGAGGCTCTCGGTGAAATACATACTTTGAACACGCACAGTTAAGGCGTGTTACTGCTTAGGGAGTAATTTCACACGTGGCCAGTACTCCGGCTCCCGAGTCACCGCGGATGAATGTGACAGCCAGCGTCGGAAGGACAGACCTGCAGACGAGCGGCTGCGGCATGCAGAGGAGCCGCCGCCCCTCTCGCTGTCACAGATGCAGGAGGACTCGCCCAGCGCCCCCCCCCACCCCCCCGGCACGTCCGCCCGGCCCGGGGTGCTGCGGAGCCGGGCTAGAGGCCCGGACCCGGGACGGCTGTTACGCCCATCACCTGCTTTCTCTCGAGGTTTCGTTTCACTGCGAAGGTGGAACATGAGCTCCAGGGGAGGCCCGAATGCCGGTGGCTCTTAGGGGATCGGGCAGCCTCTTACAACGTGAGAAGTGTGCCCTTTCCACAGGGACCACAGGCTCTGAAAGGGCCGAACGTGAAAGGTGCCGCGACAGGGAGGCTGGGGGCGGGGGGGGGGGGGCGCACGCGGGCAGGGCCCGCTCCAGCGGAGCTGCGGGAAACGGCCCCCACCAGGCACGGGACCGTGTGCCCTCAATGGAGAGGGGTGTTAGGGTGACAGCTGCGCCCGGAAAAGCCACCTAGGGCAGGGTGGCCGCAGTCGGGGCCGAGGAACAGAGGGCCCCAGGGCAGGGAGAGACCGCGCCAGGCGCAGCTGACAAGCCGCCAGCCGCCCTGCCGCCCTGCCGCCCTGCCGCCCCCCTCTCCCGACAGTCGACGCCACCCTCAACGTCCCCCCTGCAAACATACTTGTTCGTTTGCACCAACGGCCACAGGCCGACAGACGCCTCTGTTCCAGAACGTTCCTGACAAATGCTTAGCAAGACAGCCACTTCGTATTTTTCAGTACTAAAATGTCACCATGTACTTATTTGAAGCTTGTTCCTTATAACTCCCATTCCTTCTAAAAACCGGGTCACTGTTGAAACAACGAGGACCATTTGGGGGTGTGGATTTTTGTTTCTTTTCATTGTTTTGTCTTTAAAAAAGGTAGTCCCCCAAATGTCCATCAGAGGTACAAACATATATTTTCAGGTACATCACCTCTTTTTTTTCTCATGTAACGCTAAATGTTTTTTCGGTGAGAGTTTTTTCAGACTCAGCAGGAGGGAGGCCGATGCTGCCTTACCCGGGTGTGGGTCCGGATGTGCATCTTCAGCCCGTCGTTCTTGCTGAAGCCCTTCTCGCAGTACGGACACTGGTAGGGGCGCTCACCTACGAGACAGGGAGTCTGCGTCAGACACCAGGAAGGACGGGGGCGGGGGGGCGGGGTGGGAAGCGTGCGCCTTCGTCACCCTCCCGCGCTCAGACCCCGACCCCACGCGCACCCAGGGCTGCGCGGGCAGTGGGCCACCAGCTGTCCTCCTGCGGACAGGGACCGCGCCCAGGGCAAGGCCGGGACCCAGAAACCAGTGACAGCCCCCGGCAGCAGGCCTGATGCAGTCTCCTTTCAATACCTGAGCTGAAATGAAATCTCCTAATTTTAACAATTTGTGGAAAAGATTTTCCATGAGTCGATGTATTAGTGAGCTATTTAATCGGTGAGCACGGCGCTGCTCGCTGTGAGGGTCCTCACTGGTTTCACGGAGACTTTCCTTCTATTTTTACTTATTGGTTGGTTTCAGAAAGAGAGAGAAAGGGGGGGAGAGAGAGAGAGACAGACAGACATCCATTTGTTGTTCCGCTTATCTCTGCATCCTTGGTTGATTCTCGTATGTGCCCGGACCAGGGATCAAACCCTCAAGCTTGGACATTTAAGGAAAAATTTGCGTGAATATTTTCCACTTAACTAGGAAACTAGATGAGTTCCTTGTATCTGCTTCCTTCTTTAAACTACGAGCTGGCAGTCGGCAACGTGAACACCCACTGGTGTTCCCTCCGAACACGCCCAGGGACAAGGAAAAACCCAACGGAAACTGGAAAGGGCTGAGTTTAGGCTGACTGTAAAAGGCGCCACAGAGTGGGTACCCTGCGAAGCAAGTTTATTCACTCGGTGAGTAGGTTTTTCTTCCGTTTTGAGTGCCTGCCGCCTTCCAGCTACTGTCCTGGGCTTTGGGGGGGGGGGGGGTTAGGAATACACGCACCAAAGCACGGCCTCTCCGGTTTTACTGGTGTAGTAGAAGGACAAGGCAAAGTTAAATGGTGCACAACCATTGCAGCTACGATAAACTGCGTGATTACAATGAAACAAAGAGACCGGTCCAGGAGAGACCTCCACAGGAGTGGGCTGAAGGAGGGTGTCAGGAAAGGCCGAGGAGCTGAATGGAAGTAGCTCCCTGATGCCAACCAAACGGGATTTGACTGTGCATCGGACGGGTCTTCATCTCTGTGTGATTTTCTCGCACGGGGTCTGCCTCCCAATGCTGACCGCTGGTGCACCTGAGCGGGACGTAGCTTATGGGACAGGCGGAGGATGCTGAGAAGGGGGCTTGGCCTTCCACAGGGCACATCTGGATGCCACGTGGAACACCTTGCCAGAGTCCGGCCCGGTCCCCAAACAAGTCCCCTTGAGTCTTTGACGGAGAAAATACTTTAATGACAGCCATCAAGCACCGGCAAACGTGGCTAAAAGCAACAGGGAAACAATCAGGTTCCAGTTTAATGTAGATCGTTATGATAATAATTTGTTAACATCATCAGTGTATGGTAACGTGATGTTAATTAAAGATACGTGCAGAACTCTGGCCCTCGGCAAAGGAGTCACACGCTAATAGTAAAGCAGCATCGTAAGTTTGGGGAGGCAGCGAAGGGGAACATGGGTGTCCACGATACAAGCATCCAAAAGCCACCAATTACTACCCATCCGACGACGGCCACATAACCACCTCGCCATGCGACACAAACCCCTCCTAAAGATCCATGTTTGCACAGCGTAAAATTAATGAAGACAAGCCTTGCAAACCTTGACATTCTCAAATTAGAGATCTTGATACTCTTAAATCAGATCGTGGATTGAATTTAAGAAATACACTTGACCACTTGGTCAGAAGACTCAGAAGATCAAATTTTATTTCATGCTGATAAGCACATCAAATGCAACAGACTGATCAATAATGGCTGTGATCACCTTTGAAGACAAAAAGTGTAAAAAGAAATAGTTAAAATGATAAGTTTTAATTTATACATTTTCTACCAAAATTTAAAAAGAAAAGTGTACATAAAATAATCCCCATGCTTTGAAAATATTTTCAACAAGCAGCAAAGCTTAATATGTAATGTATATATTTCAAGAGATTTTGATCAAAATAAAAATGGACCATTTTCAGACATTTTAGTAATTTTAACTTTTATTTCGTCAGTATATTTTTAAAAGCTATGTAGATTTCAGAGAACTCTCATAATTCTCTGAAAAGATGAAAAGATTTACATGCACAGAAAATGTAATTTAAGATGAAATAAAGTTATAACCCTTGCTTTCAATGAATCCAAATTAAATAATGTTTAAGTAATTAGATTTAAATAATGTTTAAAGACTTGGGAGTTACAGTTTCACATCCTACTTTTGGCTTTTCTAACATAAATCCGTCTTGGAGAAGGCAAATTCCAAATTTCAAAGAAAGCGCCTCAACAGCATACGTTCCATAAAAAGCACTCACAATGGTCCCAAGTGGTGGGATTTTAAATGAGTGTGTTACACGGGATTCTGTAGAAGGGTTGCATAGTTCCTTCCCACACATATCATTGGATGGGCTCGTTTGGCTTTTGTGACCTAGGGAAATTGTTGCAAAGCATCAAAGTTGGCTCATTTTAAATGAAAATTAAAGCCAAAATCATCATTGTGCGAGCACCACCCAGTCGCTTCTCCGGCCCCACACGGCACCCCCACCCCCGCGGCCGGGGCATCTGCCCAGGGCAGGCGGACCACGGAGGGCGAGACGCCACCCTGGACCGACGCGAGCAGCTCGCGGCCACCCTCGGCCTTCTCCTGCGGGTGGAAACACGTTTCTCTTCCTGCAGCAGAAGGAGCCGTGAAACCCCCCGACCCCACCGCCCCCCACACGGTCACTCTGGGAATGCTCTTGTTACTCCAGCCCAGCAGAATCTCGCTTGATCTAAAGAAGTGAAACCCGAGGACGCCATCTCGAAAGAAAGACAACAAAAATCTGAACTTGACGTTTACTCCGGAAATATTTACGGAGACGCTCTACCTTTAAAAGTCTGAAGAGCTCGCTATTGTATGGAAGTGGGCAATAAAATGTAAAAATTGAGACGTGACCGAAGGAGGGAACGTTACTTCTCAAGATGCTTTCGCCACTCGAATCAAAACGAACCTCTTCTTTAACGCACGGTTCCATGGACGGAGCTATTAAAAAGTGGAAGGTCCGTCCTCTTCCATAGAAAGTGAGCAGTCACAGGACGCCTCTGTCCCTCTGAAGTGAGGCTCAGCGGGGAGCAGGGGGTTCGGGGGCCCACATGGCGCTAACTCATCTCAAAGAACAAAGAGCCAGACCTACTGACGGGCTGAAGGCAAACAGAACGTGAGATCCGCTGACGCACACAGAACAGAATGAGATTCAGAATGAAAAGGGAGCCGGGCTAACGAACGATGTTAAAATATCGTCATCCAGGGAAAGTAAAAGATTCCCCCCAAGGGGGCCCCGGCTCTGGCCGACCAGGTGTACCAAGGACGCCCACTCCACATCACTATCCTGGAGGGGCCGTGACATCCCCATGAGGCCTCTGTCGCCGGTGCTGGCAGGAGTGAGGGCGTGGCACACCCAGGAGAGGCCCTTGCACCACCCAGACCCTGGCCAAGCTGTCAGGGCTCCGACCCAGAGGAAGGCCACCGTGAGCTGTCCGCGATGCTGGGCCAGGGGACGCTTCCGAGGCAGGCGGCTGGGTGGGTGAAGGGCGGCCAGGCAGGGACTGGCTTGCTCCTGTTGGGAAGTCGGCCTTCCGTGGGAAAGTCATCACTACCCCCGCCCCTCCCAGTGTGTCCTGCTCGGGGAGTTTCTGCAGGAGTCTCCCTGAACCGGTGTTAATGAGCACAGGGGGTGCAGGGTGCCCGGTGGCCTGACAGAGCAGCGACAGCTCAGGTGCCCTCCCCACAGGGCTTCCCGCTGACGGAGCCGGCCAGGAGGCAGCGGGACCCGTTCACGCTGGGCAGCAAGAACCCAGAAAAGAGCTCCCTTCACCCACAAACTGGAGCTGCTGGGAAACCCCCCCAGCCCTGAAGCACGATGCAGAGTCTCAGAGAAACAGCACAGGGCGCCGCCCCCGGGGGGAACGTTAGCAACGGCAGAGGAAGCACCTCCGGGACGGAGTCCAGTCTCCTGGGTTTTCCGGTAAAGGAAAAGGGCAGGGTTCCGAACTCGCAGAGGCTGCTGTTAGCATCATCTAACGGTTTACCAGAGAAACCAACCACCTGGAACATCAACACAGCAAAGCAAACTCCCTTTCATCGGGTGAGGGTTACCTACTTCTAAACAAAATGTGAAAAACGTGCTTGAAAGGCCCATTCCTGCTTATAATTACTCTGTTGTCTATTTTTGTGTATTAATAATTGTCACATTGCCATATAATTATCAGAATTATTTATAGCTGCTTTTTAAAGCTGTGAACAAATGCTCTAAAAGGAATGACTAGATTCCGTTAGTAAAAGTATTACAGAAGAAAGGAAATCGGCAGCTGAGGTCCACGGAGAATCCGGTGATCACATACCGACCCTTTCCTTGCAAGCGGATCGCAGGTGATTCCTAAAAAGTCAGAGATGCCCCAGCACAGCGATTTGTCACCTTGTTCCCACCGCGGCAGGCATGGCAGCCTGGAACAGGAGGGCGACCCGGCCGTCTCTATTAACCCGGAAAGCTGCTCCGGGCTGAGGCAGGCCATTAACCTTCTGGCCCAGGGCTTAAAACCCCAAAGCAGGCCCGAGAATCTCCTTCATAATTTATGAGCCGCCGACGGCATGGCCGTCACAGCCCATGGGTTCCATGCGGATTGACCCCAGTTCCCACTGACCCTGAGCAGCAGGAGACCCCCAGGGCCACCGCTGTCACTCCAGCGCAGGAAACCGGTGATGGATTATAGAGCCGCCGGCCCAGACCACAGGCAACTGGCCAAGGGTGACAGTGACGGTGTCCCTGCCTGACAGCAGACCCTCGGCCGTGTTCACAGATGAACAGCACGCTGCCACCAGCGGTGACAAAAGAGATGGTGACAGGGACAATGAGTAGAGGGCCGGACAGTGTACCTGGGAGCATGCCCGCCTGGGGTGAAATCCAGCAGGAGCAGCAGGAACAGAGCACAGCGAGGTCACAGGTCACGGTGCGCTTGGCCGTCGCTGGGCGCCGAGCACGGCGCTGTGCACTCGCCTGCCCGGGTCCCCGGAACAAGGCTGTGATGTGCAGCCGGGTCTGCCGGGCCCGGGTTTCGGACGAGGAAGCAAAGCTTTGAGGAGATCGAGCTAGACACACTAACAGACCAAGCGATTTACGAAAGCTCTGCGGGAGGAAGTCGACAGATTCCGACGGCAGGCGGTCTGACTCCGGGACCCGTGCCGGGAATGCGGACCGGCACCGAATCATAACCCACCATCGATGGCTGGTTCTGTGCAGGGAAACCTTCCCCATACGCAGAGCGAAATTCTCAGACCTAAGTGACAAGCCGCACACCCTGACGCTCCCAGGTCCAGATTATTATCCTCCACTGGTGGGTCGCCAAGGTAATATCATCACCACACATTGTGGGAGGAGTGCTGGCAGCTCCTTGGTAAGTTCAAGAGCAATGGGAAGGGTGAGGAGGGGCTGCTGCAGAGAGAGGAATAATAAAAATACTGGCAACGTGATGCAATGGAAAACGCTGGGGCCTCGGCTGAGTTCTGCAGGAGCCAGGCACAGGCTGCACAGCTCGTGTGAGCCCTTGCGTTTCCGTGGCCAGGAGTTCCCTGAAGAGGCCGGAACCAGAAACCTTCCGAAATTCCTTTCTATTCCCCAAGTCAGGAATGTTGCATTTCAATAACTGATAAAAGCAAACGTCCCGTGGTGCACATTTGCAGCACACACCCTTATTCTGATCACCTAATTACGAAGAAAGAATTGATTGACAGGGCAGATAGAAAGTTAGGGCGCACATGAAACACAATGTTTTCGAGACTGATGCAGAAGACCAGTGTTGTTGGACTTTGCCCCGGGATGGTGGGCATGGGAATGGGGGCGGGGGAGAGACAAGGTGCATCTGGTCGGTTACCCGAGGCAGTAAAGGATGGAATCATCAACACGGGAAGGACCAGAGGAGTTTCTTAAATGTCTCCTTGAAACAGTATTCACGAAAGATTGCAACAGCGACGCGAACACCGAGATCCTCCCAGACTCGCAGACAGGCAGCACAACTCCACAGCTGAGTCCCCGTCGCCTCACAGAATGACGGTTGGTCACGAGCCAGTAAACCAAGACTGGCTCTGACAAAGCTGAGCTGAAGCGACCGGCCGTTAACGCTGCACAGACCAACGGCGCCGCTCTGCTGGGCGGGCAGAGAAGAACACCGCCAGCCGGCAAAGGGGAAGGGAGAGGCGGGCACCGCGGCCACACTTCCTCTGCGTAAAACTTAGCTGACGTCAGGACAGGGAGTTTGCTTCCCAGAGCCCAGGGAAATCGACCCCTCCAGCACCACGGGAAGACAGCGAACCACTTGCTCTGTAAAAACCTCGTCACGTTGCAGTGCGTTCAAACGCCCATCGCCTCACTGGAAGGTCTAACTGCCAGTCAGTAATCGTTTCCTAGAGATAAAAAGGCAATCCGTCCAACTACAGAACATTCTGGGAAGAAACTGTGGAGCCGGGGCAAACCCCGGTGGCGGCCAGGGTGGAGGGCCAGGGGTACACAGGCAGCGCACAGAGGACGCTGGGACAGTGACACTGCTCCATGTGACTCTGTCATGATGGACACCTGTCATCACGCGTGTGTCCACACCCACAGAATGCCCCGTGCCCGGAGCGGACCCCGAGGCGGACTGCGGGCCCTGGGCGACGGTGACGTGCCGGAGCAGGCCCAGGCTCCGTGAGGAGCACACCCCCCGGGCTGGGGCGGAGGCCGTGGGGCGGCGGGCGTGTCCGGGGTGGGTGGGTGGGTGGGGGCGGGCAGACGGGCGAAGGTCTGTGCCTTCCCTTACTTCCGTGAGTCTGTTTTTAAATGAAGTCCGTTTTTAAAAAAGAAATCGGTGAAACTAAATTTAACCATCCTTTCTCTGTCTGTTACGGCCCACTGTGAAAGTGACTCAGAGTAAATAAATGGGAATGTTTAATTTTTTTAAAGCACCTTTCACTGGGCTCGGAAGCACAAAACTTCCAAATTACTGGAATGATGTCAGGCTTTCAGAATGTCATCCCCCGATTTCACGCCGGAGCTCACGGTGTCCTGAAATTTGTGCGCTGATTGCAAGAGCTGTGCGGCAACGCAGAAGAGACAGCGCAACAATAAAGTAGGGTTTGAAGTCAAAAGACTCGGGTTTTTGTCCTTGACCAGACGAGCCCTCGCCTGGCTGCCTTGCCCGGGCAGGTCACTTGCTTCCCTGAATCTCGGCTTCCTCATGAGGAATGAGCGTGGCCTCAGACACTGTGGGGGGCACCCTGTGGGAGGCAGCATCTGAGGGGGCCCCACCCCTCTCGGCTGATGACAGCCGTGGGCCTGCTCTGCCCCGAGCGGAGTCACAGAGGGATGACCAAGTGCCAGGTCACAGCCGGGCAGAGAGGGTGGTGCGGAATGGACAGGGGAGCCTCCGATCTCCACCACCAGATGAGACCACGGGCCGGGGACCAGGACGGGCCACCCCACTGTCCATCATCATCCCAGCTGATCTGGGATCCACCTTGCGCCACCCGACGGACAGCTCCTCTTGGTTGGTGTTTGGGACAAACTGGGAAGTGGGCACCTGTGAGGACGCGGGAGGCAGCGGGACAGATGAAAGCGGCTCCGTGGGCAGGCGTGTGCCGCTGAATGGGTGGGCCGCTTCGTGGGGCTCCGTCTGTGCTTGAAACAGTGACAGGCAAACTACGGCCATTCGGACGTGGATATTTGGTGAACTTGAGTATAAAAGGAGTGAGCCTGCCATGGAAGGAAGGAAGGAAGGAAGGAAGGGGAGAAGAAGGAAGGAAGGAAGGAAGGAAGGAAGGAAGGAAGGAAGGAAGGAAGGAGGAAAGGAAGGAGGAGGGAGGAAGGGAAGGAGGGAGGAAGGTGGAGAGAGGAAGGAAGGAGGAGGGAAGGCAGAGGGAGGAATTTACAGAACACAAGAAGCAGAGAGGCCGGCTGGTTGCGGAACGGAGGAAAACCCGCCCCGGCTGCCCGTGCCGGAGGGCGGGCTCGCCGCAGGATGCAGCGATGACACTGACCAGGACAGGGACCTGGTCGCTCAGCGAGACAACACTTCCCAAACCGCCTGCGCACTGTGTCACAGAGTCACGCGTGGGGAGAAGACCCAGGTGCAGGTCACACCCCTGATTTTCGACGTAACAGACAGGGAAGCGGGAAGCACGGGGTGGTTGGAGGCTCCACCGACAGGCCCTGCAGGAAGCCCCTTTCTCAGCTAGCAGGGTGGGTGGGAGGGGCCGGCCAGCCTTCCGCAGAGAGCGAGCCTGCCCTCTGCTCTCCTGTCCCTTAGACCAGCGTACAAAGCAAACCACGGCCACACCACGGGCGGGCGGCCGGCCATCGACCACAGCTGCGTTCGACATCGAACTCCGTTTGAGAGAGTGTACTTACTCAGAATGCGTCCGGAGGAAAAGGACGGATTTTACAGAACTTTAAGGGAGAGAAAACGGGGACATTTTGTGATATCGCAGCGTTCCCCTCCTCAGGAGAACGTGGCCTCCCTAAGTCACCCGTGCCACCGGCACCGCCTGCTCACCTGTGTGGCTCCGGATGTGCACCCTCAGCGTGCCGCTGCTGGCGAACTTCTGGCCGCAGTACGGGCAGGTCTTCTCCTTCTCCCCGGTGTGCGTCTGCGCGGGGCAGAAAAACAGGGCGGCGGGTGAGTGCAGCGGAGCAGGGAGAGGTGATGGAGCACCTCTGACGGTGGCAAACCTCTTCCCGGATTATGTTTCCTTACAAAGGTTTAGCATCGCAACGAGACTCAAAACCATTTATCACGGGCATCCTCCTGGGTCAGGAGACCCGTTAGAGCCAGGCATTGCGTTCCTTTCAAAATAACTCTGTGGCTGACTTTTTAAGCCTGTATGGAGCCTCCCCGAAAAGCAATGATGAAGCACCAGGAAGACAGTGCCCGCGGCGAACCACGTGACCAGCCAGAGCAAGGCCACGGCTGCCCGCCTGCTGCCACGGAGCGCTCCCTCCACACTCTCTGTGTGCCTTTAACTATTGAGGACAGAACTAATCTCAGGAAAGGAACGCTCCTTGCATCCTGCTTGTCTGACTGGACTAATTTGGCACAAAACAAAGAATACAAATCTGATTCAGCCTTTAAAATCAGCAGGTGCTAACCGAGCGGTCACTTTGAAAGGACATTCCTGCCCCCAGCACGCCTTGAGTCTGGGCATTGAACAAAGGTAAATGGGTGGCATCCAAAGCAAGTTGTCATGCCTCACACCGGTGAGAATGGCTGCCATCAAACAGAAAAGAACCAGCACGTGCCAGCGAGGGTGTGGAGAAAGGGGACCCTCGTGCACTGGTGGTGGGCGTGCAGACTGGGGCAGCCACCGCGGAAAACAGGATGGGGGGGTCCTCAAAAAATCGGGAAGGAAACTGACTTATCACCCAGAGTTCCCACTTCTGGGCATATTACACGGCCACAAAAAAGAACGAAATCTTGCCATTTGTGACAATGTGGGTGGGCCCTGAGGGTATTATCCTGACCGCAATGGGCCAGGCAGAGAAAAACAAACGCCCCATGACTTCATTCCTGTGTGGAATCCACCGGAAGCAAAACAAACCAAACAAAAACAAACTCACAGATACAGAGGACAGACCAGCGGTTACCAGGAGGGTGGGGGATGGGGGAGGGGTCAACAACATGGTGATGGGCAGCAACCGGACTTGACCTAGCGACCCCTTTGCATCCTACAGATGCCGAATTGCGGCCTGTATACCTGAGACTTGCAGTGAAAGAATGCAGTTTTCACTAGAATGTTTCAAAGAGGAAAGAACGACCATTTCCAGAAAGAAGAGACAGATCACACTTTGGAGGCCGTTCCTCGTGCCAACATTCAAACAGGCACCACCACTCAGAGAGGGTCGGGGGCCTCTTCAAGCCCAGGGACCAGGGTGGGGACGGGGAGGGCGAGGAAGCTGCCGCCTCCGGCGTCTGCGCAGCTTCTGGGGGGCTGTTTCACTTCCAGGATAGAAGCACCGAGTGGGCCACGTGGGTCGAGAGCGCACCATGGCGCAAGTTCTCACCAGACTGCCGGGGGCTGCCGAAGAAAGACCGGGCCCCGTGTTTGACAGCGATGATTTCCCAGGAGGGAAGGGGCCGGCTGGCCGGCCGCCTCCTCGCCCGACACTCAGAGCCCCGACGCGGCCCCACACTCTCATCGTCCACACTCGCCCCCGTGTTCACTGCGATGCAGCGGGAGGCGCAGTCTTACTGGCATTCACGTTGTCCACGTTCACGTTGGAGTGATAACCTGGAGTGGGTATTACTGCTGTACCTGCGGCGCTTAAAGAGCTCCACACAGCACACCTGAGTCCACGTCAGGTCCTCCAGCTGCGTTCTCCCTCGGAAGGATCCACGTCACACTCCAGTCCGAGGGGTACCGACCACCAGCGCCCCCACTCCCCCCACCCGCCCGCAGCAGACACACGTCGCTCCGGCTCCGCGCTGGGCGCCCCCGAGCTTCCGCGTTCGCTCCGCGTGCGTCCTGCACACCCCGGGAAGGCCCTTCCCCGGGCCTCACGGAGGCTCCATCTCAAGTCAAGCGCAACATTTCAACCCAGCACAGGCCTTCTCTTCCCCTTCCCTGGTGCCCGAAGGGGCAAACACATCACACTTCCTCTCGATTCCTGCCAAGCTGTGTGGAAATTGTACGTATCCCTTATTATAACAGTGGGTCTTCCCCGTCAGGCAACGGCGAGTTATTTTCCTAATCTTCATAAAT
>PVKU01011398.1:0-43623 GCA_004027475.1 Anoura caudifer | reverse complement strand
TGGACCTACCTTTTGACCCAGCAATTCCACTGCTAGGATTATATCCTAGAAACCCTGAAACACCAATCCAAAAGAACCTATGCACCCCAATGTTCATAGCAGCACAATTTACAATAGCCAAATGTTGGAAGCAACCTAGGTGCCCATCAGTAAATGAATGGATCAAGAAACTATGGTACATTTACACAATGGAATTCTAGGCAGCAGAAAGAAAGAAGGAGCTCCTCCTACCCTTCGCGACAGCATGGGTGGAACTGGAGAGCATTATGCTAAGCGAAATAAGCCAGGAGGTGAAAGACAAATACCATATGATCTCACCTTTAACAGGATCCTAATTAACAGAACAAACAAACAAGCATAATATAACCAAGGACACTGAAATTGAGAACAAAAGAGGAGAGGGATAGGAATATCCAGGGAAAAGGGCAAGGGTTTAGAGCAACAAGTATGAAAGACACATGGACAAAAGCTGGGGGGGAGGGGTGTAAATGGGAGGGAGCTGGGGAGGGCTGGGGCAGTGGGATGAGATGGGAGTAGAAGACAGAAAACTGTATAAGAACAACAATTAAAATAAAATTAAAAAAAAAGATAATACAAATTAACCGTAAGACTTGTGGTTTGTCTATTATGACTATTCATAATAGTCAAAACCTCAAAACAATCCAAATGTCCATCAATAGGTGAATGGATAAATGAAATGGGGTACATGCCCATACAATGCAATTACCATTCAGAAACAAAATGCAATAATTACTGATACATGATACAACAAGAATAAACCTTGAAAACATTATGCTAAGTGAAAGAGGCCAGACACAAAAGATTACATATTACATCATCTCACTTATATGAAATATCTAGAAAAAAGACATTTATAAAGACAGAAAGCATATCTACAACTCCCTAGGAATGGGCAGGGGAATGTTCATTAACTGAAAATGAGCACAGGGAAACCTCTGTGTGGTAGAATTTTTCTAAAACTCAATTGTGGTGATGGGTGCCTAATTCTGTTTATTTATTTTTAAAAAATTATAGAATTGAACATTTTAAATAGAAGAATGTTATATATTAGAAATGTGCCCCAATAAAACTTTTTAAAACCCTTAAAAAAGGATAATTAACTGAAATTTTATTAGAGTGGGTCTAAAATTCACACCCACACATGGTAGGTGGAAGCAATGCTTGTAACAAATGAGGTTGTGTGATAGAAGCAATCCCCACTGGTAGGAAGGAAGATTTTGTCACACATTTTATGTAGAATGCCAGTTTATTGTGACAATAAGAAGTTGCCTAATTTTTAGTCTGTTTTATTATTGTTTCAGAATTCTCTTTGGAAAAATGCACCCCCTTATTGCCTGAAACAAGGCAGACTGCTCAGCCCCCTTCTTAGTATGATACTTGCTGGAAGTATAACTAAATACTTATGAGAGAGTGCTGATAATTCTATCATTTTTGACTTACAAAAATAGCAATTTCATCAGGTTGAATCTAATGTAATCTTTATAGGGGAAATCTGACAATACTTATCACAATTAATAATCCACCTATCCTTTAATTTAATCATAGACAAATTATGATGTTATCCTGCAGACATTAGTTCTTGCTCAGGTGTAAAAATCCCTTTTGTATATTCTTGTAACATATTCTTGAAGCATATTCTTGTAACAGTCTTTATAATGGGAAACACTAAACACAACTAAAATGTCCACATATAAAGAGCTGGTTAAGTAAATTATAACACATTCCTATAATGAACTGCTATGCAAATATTATAAAAAATAAATCAGAACTAATTTATTCACATATTGTGGTAGAGAAGTATAGCAGTCTAGAGCAAAGGCTCTGGAGCGAAACTGTCACTATTTGAACCCAGCTCTGCCCCTTACTTATGAGAGCTATGTACTCTCTATGTTCCTGTCTCCTCATCTGCAAAAGGGGAACAAGATAATACATATCTCAAAAATAGCTCTGATAATTAAATGGAATTTTTTACATGTAGAGACCTTCAGAGAGTATGTGGCACATCGTAAGTATTGTATAAATAAATGTTGGTTATTCTCTACAAAATGGATTGTTAGGTAAAAAAAAGCACAAGTGTGTGAAATGAGATGTATAGCATTACAATAAAGATTAATGCTTCAAAAAAGAACATATAAATGTGTATACTTGCAGATGAATATAATATATCTGCAAAGATATCTAAGAAACTAGTATCATTGGTTGCCTCTAGCCAGGGGAACTGGATAGCCAGAGGACAGGACACATATCATTTCACACCTCCTGCCTATTGTTCAATGTGCTTTCTTTAAAATATTAAATAATATCTGTATTTTTAAATAAAAATTTAGAGTAGTTTAACACATTGTTTAAAGCTATATTTTCTCAACCTATTTGTTTCCACCTTTTTTTTCACAACACCTAAAAGTCATCTGAAGCTCCAAAAGAACACCATTTTAAAGCTGCACTGCAGGCTACAGAAAGTCATTGAAATTTGCAAAAGTGAATAACATATTAAGAGCTAAGGTTTGGAGCCCCTTTCCTTTTTTCAATAGTGCTCTCTTTTGGGCATGATAGGTGACTTCTTTTACTGGACATCCAAGCTTGAGAAACAATTATATCATATCATGAGTGAGTGAGCAAGAGAAAACATTTTACAATGCATGCTTTGAGAATAAAACCAAATACATAAATACAGCTTTTGTCAGGAACAAAATTTTATGGTTTCAATTATTCTGTAAATATGTCACAATCCTAGCAGGATTATAAAATGATGTTTTCCTTCTCCAAAGCCAACTATTTTTATCAGAGCAGCTCAGCCTAGGGGACTTAAAACTAGATTCTCATTTCCCAGTCATACAGTCTCTCTGTGTAGGTCCTCCCAGGATCTCTCATTTCTACCCCTCCCCTCCACACTCAGAATGCCATTCTAGTTTGTATCCTCATTGTACCAGCAAGATAGCTGCGAAGCACAGAAAAGATGAGAATTTTGGCCAAAATCCCACAGGTGATAAATAAGTGGTGGAGCCAGAATTGTCCTCAAACAGTCCGCCCTGAGGAGCTTATGACCTTACTTGCTGTAGTGTACTGCTGCAGGAAACATTGATGTCTCCCTTCATATGCGACATCATACATCAGCTTTATGACCTTCAAGGATCTTCCAAGATGAAAAATTTACTTGTTTTAGAGTTACACAGTATGTTAGTGAGAAGATACCTACTTTCTCTCTAGTTAAAAGTTTTTAACTCTTTTTAAAAGATTTTATTTATTTATGTTTTAGAGAGGGCAAGGGAGGGAGAAAAAGAGGGAGAGAAATATCAATGTGTGGTTGCCTCTCATGCACCCCTGACTGGGCACCTGGCCTGCAACCCAGCTGACTGGGAATTGAATGGGCAACCCTTTGGCTCGCAGCCCATGCTCAATCCACTGAGTTATACCAGCCAGAGCAAGTTTTGAACTCTTAGATAACCTGCTAGGTATTTCATTTTTTAGAATGAAAGTGGGGGAAAATGTGCTGGTCCCAAAGTCAGTGTTCCCTACAAAGCAGTGTTTGTATTACACCAAATGTTAACAGGAGTTTGGGAAAAAAAGGGTATCAGTGATAGAACATATTTTGGGAATATTGGATTAAGCAGTGCTAGCCCATTTTCATTACTACCAGACTTCTCAAAACCTAAAAAATGCTCATATTCATTGTGACTCTCCCAAAGGACAGAGTATAAAGCACTTCTCGGAATCATTAATACCTCTCAGACTAGTGTTCTATAGCAAGCAATTTGGGAAATAATTCCCTAACAAAACGATGACAGCTTTCAAAAATGAAAAACAAGTGTGCATATTAAAGTGCATACACTCCTGCTTTTTCTAGTAACCTAGACTTAAGTAATTATTTATCAAGTATTTATTAGGTACAAATTACTATTCTGTAAACTTAATGCCACTAGAGCTATGGCATGCATACCAGCCTATTTGTGGCACCAATATTTATTTGCCTGAATAATACTCAGTCAATCAATTAAGAATTATTTATGAAGCTCTTCATCCCAGGTACTATCCAAAGCATTAAGGATACACTAAAAAAAAAAATTGACATTATTTCTGCCTCAAATAGTTTACAATCTGGCAAAAAAATATACGTGTGTATGTGTGGTATGTTTATACATATATATCATATATACACATACACACACATATGAGATATGTGTGTGTGTATATTCAATGAATAATTTCAATTAGTGATATGATTGAAAGGGTGAAAATGTAGAGGACGAAATGAAAACATAACATGGGGTTGTTAGTTAATTTGGAAGATAAGAAATTCTTCTCTGAAGAACAGGCATCTCAAGCTGATACTTGATGAATCAGTTGAAATTTGCCAGGAAAAGAAGAGAAAAAAGATCAGCAGATGAAATAACATTTAGGAGGACCCAGTGAAAGGAGAGAGCATGGGACATTCAACTTGAATAAATGCAATACAACCAGGAGACACAAAGGAAAAGGAAAAGTAATGTCATGTGCTGTGTGAACCCAGTCTGCTCCCTTTGGGATAGCTATGCCAGGTGCTACAATGAAGGCAAAAAGACAAGAGGGTGGCATCACCTGTCCTCAAGAAACTTGGAGGAGATTGTAAAAGTCCAGATGAAAGAGAAAAGAAAGAACTTTTACACAGACCATAACAAGGATTAGGTTTTGTGCCATGTGCTTCAAATATATTTACTCATTTAATTCTTACAATGACCCTTTAATGGTGGAATCATTATATTACCCATTTTCTAAATGAGGACATAGAGGATCAGAAAGATTAGAAAAATGACTTTTCCAAGATTATGTAGCTAGTTAGTGGCAGACCCAATATTTGACTTCTAAACCCCTGCTCATAGCAGCTACTTCCTGAGTGAGCTGAAGGTAAAGAGAACAGGAATCTAGGTGGGAAGCAGTGGGAAAGGAGAGGAGGGACAGAGATAAGACATTGGGGATGGTCTGTCCACTGAGGATCCATCTGTAGGAAATGAAGGGTCTGTTCTGATTCCTACAGAAAAGATGTTCTGGGGAAAAAAAGAAAACAAAGAACAAACAAAAAGCACTTGGACTCACAAAATGAAAAGTCTTTCTAGCAAGGAGTTGCCTCACTGGAACATCCTTTAAGGCATGTGGGAATTCAAATTTAGAGAATGATTAGCTGGTAGGGGCTGGGGTGCAGGTGCAGGAAATCAAGAGATGTAAGTCAAAGGGTATAAACTTGTAGTTATAAGATGAATGAGATTGGAGGATTTCATGTGTAGCATTGTAACTATGGTTAATAATACATATTGTACACTTCAGATTTGCTAAGAAAGTAGATCTTAAGTGATCTCACCAAAAAAATTTTAAAAGGTACCTAAATGATATAATGGGCATGTTCATTAACTTGATTGTAATCATTTCACAATGTATACATATCCCAAATCATCATGTTGTACACTTTAAATACATATAATTTTACTACTCAATTATACCCTAAAAGCTGGGAGAAGAAACAGATGATATTACTACTATGTAACCCAGATGCTGACTGAGGCATGCCTACCTCTTCGAGATCTAGGCAATATGGGCAAAACTCCACCCAGACCCTGCCCCCAGTTTCAGACTATCTAAATCCACACGTCTCTCTGAATTCTCAGAGACCTAGGTTTTCAAGATGCCCTCATATTTCAAGGGCTGGGTCAGTACCTGCTGCCTCTATCTAGTCTATGTCAATCAGAGTATAAAATTCATCCCCTTCACTACTTTTCTCCCTTACACACAAACATACACTTCACTTCTACAAACTATTTCATGGGTTTGTCCAACAATACAAACTACCAGGGAGTTGCTAGAATGGGTCATGTCAGGTAGTGCACAACCTTCTTCATTGTACTAGCTCGACCTGCTATCCCTCCTCCATCGCCTTCACTTTTTACTTTTACTCCCTTTTACCCTTTGAAGCAAAAGAGCAAATTTGTCATCTCTGCTCAGATATAATACACTACCCTTGGAGTTTCACTATTCATCCCAAGAAGTTTACCAAGTAATATCTTCCAAAGAAATACAAAGCTCCAATGAAAGTAGTTAAGGTAAGATTTTTACCTTAAAAATTACTATTTTTACAATCTAAATTAATCTCTATCATCTGTTGAGCACAGATTTTGTGCCAAGCATTGTGCCAAATACTTTGAAAGCATTTAATCCTCACAGAAGTACTATGACAAAACTGTTTGCCTCTAGCTTACCTATTATAAATTGTAGATTAAAAACATTAAATAACTTGCACACGGTCACAAAGCTAGGGAATAGTGAAGCCTACATTTTTGTCCAAGATGTCCTGGATGTACTTTCTCCACCAGCATACCCTGCTTCTCTGTCTTATAGACAGACTCAAATAGTGAGAGGCTAGACAAGAAAATCAGGTACTAAAATTCTACCAAAGTAGAAGAATAGGCTAAATTTCTAGGCAGGACAAGCAGTTTTCCAAAAATCTTTTGTTGAGTTATTAGGTTGGGATGATTGATCTCCTGTGTGACAGTTTCCTAAATTGCATGTCACCAAGTTAAAATGTATAGTTTGATGGGCCCACAGAATAGAGGATTGTGGAGGAGGGGAGAAGAAAAACCATTCAAAGAAGCACAAAATTTAATTAAGGAAAACATTAGATCAATTAAGACTAAATGGTGGTATAAAACATTAAGGTAAAATATGTATTAGTGTGACATTTGCATTTTTATGAAGTATGAATCACAAAGAAGTAATATATGCAGCTAAATTTCAGTTAACTCCCTTTTAAAAGTCTTGTTACCATGGCAATGCCAAGAATGAGTTTTCACAGGATGTGAGATATGGATTTTTTTATTTCTTAAAAGCAGTTTAAATAAAAACTACCAACAGCATGCATGGCCTCTGTTCATTTCTCTTATATGACCAAGGGCCACTGAAAATAAGAAGCACTAGACACCTATTACAAAACTTATACAGAAGAAAAAAACACTAAAAAATGAAGTAGATTTCCCTGTTCTATTTCTTTTACTTTTTAGCCTCTGATATATTTTAACAGGTCTATTCACAAAGCAATGTCAAGGAAAACATTCCAATTGTGAGAGAAATAACAGAGACTATTGTCTTGTCCTTTTCTATAATCCTACCTCTGCTGTGGTTCAATTAGGAAGTTTTTAATAGCAGCCACTCTCATTACTGAGATCAGTTCAAATTCCACTATAAAGGCTCTCTTTCACACCAGCAGCTAAATGGTTCACCTTCTGAATTCCAGATCTAAGAAAAGTTGCCCTAGTCTCTAATGAGTAATAGGGGATTGAGGTTTCTAGGCTACAAAAATCCTGTTGTGGAGAAAAAGGCAGAAACCTAACTCTGAAATCAATACCGTATTACTCTCTCCATAGGCAAGAGCTGCTAGGTCAAGGGAATCATGAAAAATTCATAGTGGAGGTGGCTAAGTCATCCGTAGATAGAGAAAATGATCCTGTATCTAAAGATCCCCTGAGCAGTCAAAAGCACTTTATAGATTTCGCTTTGGCTAAGTGCTGGTGTGCTTCATCTGAGTGCCTTAATGCTACTGCAATCTTATTTTTGACAGTCAATGAGGATGTTCTGATCTATATTTACATGGTTCTATTTATGATAATTCTTATCCTCTTAACAGTGCTTGGATAACACTAGTCACAGGGATGTACCCTCAAGCTGCCTGAGTCTTACAGATTGGCCTTGACTGGACCTGTCCTGGTTCAGTCTTTGCTCCGCACATTTCTCAAGGGAACAAATGTTTGAATGTTGGATTCCTTACAAAGGTACATAATTCACATAACAGCCCTGCATATTAAGTATTATTATTACTATTACTACCATTATTATTATTCAGGAAATAAAATTCAAAGGGTTAAAGTGAGATATTCTAGATTACACAAAAATTAAGAACATGAATCAGGATTCTAGCCCAGGGATTTCTCATAAAAGCCCCACCCCTCACCAATAATTCAGAAAGCAAGTTTCCTTACTTTAAAAAAAAAGATTTTTTAAATTAATTTTAGAAAGAGGAGAACAGAGGGAGAGAAACTTTGATGTGAGAGAGAAACATCTATAGGCCCAGACATATGCCGTGACCAGGAATCGAACCAGCAACTTTTTGCTTTGCAGGTCAATGCTCAACCAACTGAGCCATGCTGGTCAGGGCCTTAATATACTTCCTATACTCCTTCATGCAAAAATATTTAATTATATCTAGTAAATCCACTACATCCATGGCTTCGCAGCAGACAAGACTCTGTGCAGGCCCAGGTGAGGGCTTTGTCTCTGGCCCTTCTAATCCATTTTACACACTCTCTTATCTCATCTCCGTTTTCCACCAGCTACCTATATGGCAAATGCAAAATTCCTTAGCCTAATGTCTTACTCATACTTCAAAATGCAGTTCAAATTATTCTCCATGATACTCATAAAAACAGATCAAGATTATAATGAACTTTCCATAATATGCCAACACTCCCATGTCTTTGACAGCCATTATGCCCTGAGTGAAGCTGAAGAATTGCAATGTTCTTGCTGTCTGGCTGCCCCAACTCCTCCCAACCTGATACCCAAAAACCAGCTTTATTTTGCTAAATTATTGATCTGTTTCTCAATGACTACTATCTAGGATAAAGCCAAAGCACCTCAACCCCAATGCAAGCCTCAGTTTACCTTTACATTTTTTATTTCAAAGAACTGTATTATTGTTTTAATAGGTATTTTTGAAGCAGTTTTAGATTCACAGCAAAACTGAGAGGAAAGAATAGAGATTTCCCATATAAACCCAGCCCTCACAAATACAGGGCTCCCCCCATTATCAACATCCCCCATCAGAGTGATGTTGTACATGTTATAAGTTTGGACAAATGTATAATAACAAGTATCCACCATTATAGCATCATACAGAGTATTTTCACTGTTCTAAAATCATCTATGCTCTTCCTATTCATCCCTCCCCCCCACCCAACAGCCAGTGACCACTGATTTTTCTAGAATGTATAGTTGGAGTCATATAGTATGCAGACTTTTTAGATTGACTTCTCTCACTTTGTAAAATGCATTTAAGTTTCCTCCATTAAATTTTGTAATGGACTAATAACTTATTTCTCTTTACTACTGAATCATATTCCACTGTCTAAATGTATCACACTTTATAAATTCTCCTATTGAACGACATCTTGGTCAATTCCAATTTGGGATAATTATAAATAAAGATGCTACAAATATCTATGTGCAGGCTTACTTTTGTCATACATTTTTCACTCATTTGGGAACATATAAAGAAGTGTGATTGCAGGATTCTATGCTAAAGCACATTCTAGAAAACCAGGAAACTGGATTAAAAAGTAGCTATACCACTTTGCATATTTCTTCCATCAATGAAGGAGAGTTCCTATTGTTCTAGAAACTCACAAGAATTTGGGGTTGTTAATGTTCTGAATATTAGCTATTTTACTAGAGGTATAGTAGAATTTCATATTTGTGTTAATTTATATTTTTCTGGTGACATATGATGTGGAGCATCTTTTAATATGCTTATTTGACATCTGTATATCTTCTTTGGTGAGGTGCCAGTTCAAGTCCTTCATCCATTATTTCATTGGGTTGTTCATTTTCTTATTGTTGGGCTTCTTTGTATATTTTGGTTAACATTCTTTATCAGATAAGCCTTTTGCAAATATTTTCTTGCAAATTGTTGTTTCTTTTCATTCTCTTGACAGACACTTTCACAGAGAAATATATAATTTTAATGATGTCCATACAGCTTATCAATTCCTTCTTTTCCACAATGAATTGTGCCTTTAGTGTTATATCTAAAAAGTCATCCCCAAATCCAAGGTCATCTAGATTTTCTCCTATGTTATCTTTTAGGAGTTTTATAATTTTGCATTTTATATTTAGGCCTGCAATCCATTTAAATTTTTGTGAAAGATGGAAATTCTGTGTCTAAATTCATTTTTTTTTTTTACTTAGATGTGCATTATTCCACCATCATTTGTTGAAAAGACTATCTTTCCTCCACATTGACTATATTGTGGGTCAATTTCTAAAATTTATTTTTTCATTTGTCTAGTTGTTCATTCTTTTACCAAAACCACATTATCTCAATTACTGTAGCTTTATAGTAAATCTTTATTTTTTAATCCTCACCCAAGAATATGTTCATTAATTTCAGAGAGAGGGGGAAGGGGGACGGAGAGAGAGAGAGAGAGACCAATGTGAAAGAGAAACATTGATCAGCCACCTCCCATACATGCCCCAACTGGGGATCAAACCAGCAACCCAGATATGTGCCCTGAGAACTGAACCTGCAATCCTGTGGTACATAGAAAGACACTCCAACCAACTGAGCCACCCAGCCAGGGTATTTTATAGTAAATCTTGAAGTTTGATAGTATCAGTTCCCCTACTTTGTTCTTCTTTAATATTGTGTTGGCTATTTTGTCTTTTGCTTCACTGTATAAATTTTGGAATCAGTTTGTTGATACCTGAAAAATAACTTGTTGGCATTTTGATTGGGATTGCACAGAATCTGCAGATCAAGTGGAAATAACTGACATCTTAACAATATCCAGCCTTCTTAACCATGACTATGGAATATCTCTCCATTTATTTAGTTTTAATTATTTCTTCAGAGTATTAGTTTTCATTGTATAGATCTTGTACATATTTTTTTTAGATTTATATTTAAGTATTTACTTTTTTTAGAGTGCTAATGCAAGTAGCATATTTTTAACTTCAAATTCTACTTCTATATTGTGGGGATTCTTTTACATTTTTATTTCCTATTTTCTACTGTATTCTGAAAACAGTTTAAAAAATCTTTTCTTCATTTGTTCCAGACAGGTCACCTAGTCTCCCAAATGAGTCCTGTGCATTCATGGCATATCTTTGCAAGCACCGTTCTCTTCACCTGGGGTTTTCTGCCCTTGGTCTTCCAAGTATTCTTCAAAACTTTGATGGAGGCTTACCTGTTCTACAAGGCATTTTCTAGTGTTTTCTACCTTTGGTAGTCACTCTCCCTCCTGTAAGTCTCCCATATCACTTTCAGCCTTTAATTATACTCTACCTTAAATACACTCTGCTTCTCAGAGTGTCCTTAGTCTATAGCTAGATGGCGATCACTTGAAAGCTAAGATTAGCTGGATCTCACCCATCTCTAAGGGTATAGAAGTGCCAGAAACTCTGTCAGATCTGTATATATTCATATATCATTTAGTTTGATTTCTTCAGCCTAGCTGATATTCCCCTTTTTTAAATTCTCTTTGGGAATTTAGCATGATTTTTTATTGTTGTGTATTAGCATCTTGAACAAAAGACCAGTGTAACCAACAATCTCTGTAACAGTCTTTATGGGTACCATTAGTCACTATGATTCCATTACAAGGAGAAGGGAGACTACCCACCCTCAAATATTTTAAAAATATCTGAGTTAGATTTATTCATTTGTCAAATGCTTTTTATATGACAGGTTCAGTTAGACAGTGAAGCAGATACAAATATGAGAAAAGTATCCCTATCTCTCTAGGGGATCACTATCTAATGAGAAAATTTCAAGATATATGGAGGCTGGTTCTTAAAAAGAGTACTAGCATCTTTTTATAAGTCTCTGGGCCCACTGTATGTCCTCCTCAGAGAAGTGTCTGTTCAGGTCCTTTGCCCATTTTTTAATTGGGTTGTTTGTCTTCCTGGAGTGGACTTGTATGAGATCTTCAGATATTTGGGGGATCAAACCTTTGTCCAAGGTATCATTAGCAAATATGTTTTCCCATACATTTGGCTCTATTTTCATTTTAATGCTGTTTTCTTGAGCCATGCAGAAGCTTTTTATTTTGATGAGATCCCATTTGTTTATTCTTTCCTTTATGACCCTTGCTTTAGGGGACATATCTGATGCAGACTCCGGCCCTCCAGAGTCTGCGTGTTGTGGATGAGGTACACAAATTCACACAGACTACCAAGTCCTGTGGAGAAAAAGGGACAACACAGCCACTCTCTCAAGGGGAGAGCACCTATGGGTGCCTTGGCTACACTTTCAAGGGGAGAGCACATAGACCCTTGCCTGGACAGGCTTTTACTGATTTCCAGTCACATTACATCAAAGAAGGTTCTCATTATTTCTAGATTTAGTTAAGTGATTACTTCTTACAGATAACAAAAAAAGGAGAAAAAGTTACAAATGCAAAGGAACGCTAAAAATGATTGATTTGGTTATAATTCATCCTTGGGATATCTTAGCACAGACTTCAGGGAGTTGCTTCAGCGATATACATTAAACATCTGCAGTCTTAACTCAGGGTGAGGGAGTTTTAGCAAAAGCAAGTCTCATAGCAGCCTAGGTATAATGCAAGCCTGACTTCCCACAGGAAAGCTGATCTGCATACCTGGCTCCTGTGTGCCGCCTTGTATTGATTGGTTTTCCGGGTCAATACTGGGCTATATTTGTCATTGCCATGCTGATTGGTTCCTTATACATATCGGTGAAAGTATTGCTGCATGGAATATCTGAGACTTTCCTGTTTATGTTTTCCTCTAGGACTTTTATGGTGTCCTAGACTAGCCATCAGAGATATGCAAATTAAAACCACAATGTGATACCACCTCACACTGGTCAGAATGGCCATCATAAAGCAACGAACAAGTGTTGGAGAGGATGTGGAGAAAAGGGAACCCTAGTGTACTGTTGCTGGGAATGCAGACTGGTGCAGCCACTATGGAAAACAGTATGGAATTTACTCAGAAAACTAAAAAATGGAACTGCCTTTTGACCTGGCAATTCCATTGCTGGCATTATATACTAAGAATCCTGAAATACCAATCAAAAAGAACCCATGCACCCCAACATCCATAACAGCACAATTTACAATAGCCAAGTGCTGGAAGCAACCTAAGTGCCCATCAGTAAATGAATGAATCGAAAAACTATGGT
This sequence comes from Anoura caudifer, assembly GCA_004027475.1. Lineage (NCBI taxonomy): Eukaryota > Metazoa > Chordata > Mammalia > Chiroptera > Phyllostomidae > Anoura > Anoura caudifer. The sequence goes on along the minus strand of PVKU01011398.1, from coordinate 30,665 downwards.
ACATTTACACAACGGAATCCTATGCAGCAGAAAGAATGAACTCCTACCCTTTGAGACAGCATGGATGGAACTGGAGAGCATTATGCTAAGTGAAAAAGCCAGGTGGTGAAAGACAAATGATCTCACCTTTAAGTGGAACCTAATCAACAAAAAAAAACAAGCAAGTAAAATATAACCACAGATATTGAAATTATGAACAAATGACAGTAACCAAAGGGGAGGTAGAAGGGGAAAATGGGGAGGAATGGGGGAAGGGTTTTCAGGAACAACTATAAAAGACACATGGACAAAACCAAGGGAGGATGGGGTCAGGGGAGGGAAGTGGGGATAGCTGGGGTGGCAGGGGTGGTGGTGGGAGGAAAACTCAGACAACTGTACTTGAACAATAATAAAATTTAAAAAATAAAAATAAAGCAATAAAAAGAGTACTAGGAGTACTTTTCTCTAAAAAGAAAAGGGGAGGATCAGACATGAATATAGATACAGAGTTTGGGAGGGCATTATCCATTCTAATGCACTGTCTATATTCTTAGATACAGAAATTTTTAATAAAAAATTCTCTCACTACGTATTTTCCCATCCTATTCTGAACTTTTTGTTTTAATTACATAAAAGTAATGAATTAGAAGGTTACTGGCACCAGAAATTCTTCATCCAAGACAAGCCTTTTCATAAGCATTTTGTGATCTTTGTAAAGGGGAAAAATTGAGGCCTAGAGAGTCTAGAGAGGTTATTAGGAAAGTCCCAAACTCCACGGAGAAAAGGTTGTATTGTTGTCTGACTCATCTAGGCCTCAACCTGCTGTGGTACACTGACAGGCTTAATCCTACAAATTGTCTTAAAATACTGAGTCAATGGCACCGCCAAAGCAGAAAGCATTATAGATCTTAAAGGGAACCAAACCAAAAGAACAAAGATTTTTCATACTGGGCCCCTCTAAGATGCTGTGCCTTTTGACATCTGTTTGTCAATGGCCTAGCTGAATTCCAAATCTGGTGATTATACTATTCATCATTAAATGCACCTAGTGGACTGAACAAGAACTCAAAAATAGGATTCTTTTATGTGTCTTCTAATAACAATAACAATGGTAATAATAATCAAAAGTACTACTTATTGAAAATCTACAATGTGTTATGTTTTTTATATATATTATCACAGCTAATTATCACAAGAACTCCACAAAGTAGGCAACTCTTAGCCCACACACAAGCACCTCTACCATGCTCACCATTTTACAAATGAGGAATCTAAATTTTCAAGGGCAAGTTAAATAGTAACTTGCCCAAGTCACACAGCTAGTACATGGCAGAACCAAGATTTGAGCCCAGGCCTGGGTAGCATTAATGTTGCTGTCATGTCTACTATACTACTTTGCCTCTCATGAAGTGTTCCTATATTGCTTGCTGTTGGAATAGGTCCACATGTCATCAGGGCTACATACACATTCAAGGATAAGAACTATGCACAAGACTCAAGGAAGAATAAATGTTATTTCCTACACCAAAAGTCTGTATCAGATCCAAAAAGCAATTCTGAAAGAAATTAAGCATAAATGTGTTGGTTCCCTTTCTATGTTTCTTTGTTATGATCATTTTTAAGTTTTTATCATTATGTTTTCTGGAGAAAAGTAGTCAAGGAGAAGAGATAAAAATTATTTAAAAAATGAGAAATTAGACAAGAATAAAAATAACAGCAAAAGGAAACTGGAAAAGAAAAAAGGTAGAGATAGATGACTTACAAGTTACTTAAAATTATATGAATTCAGTAGATACAAAGCAAAGGATAATATGTTCAAAAACCAAAACAAGTCCATGACGGTATAACAGAAATGAAGAGGATTGAAATCCAAAGACCTGAATTTGATCATGATGTACCGCTATTTAACTCTATGACCTAGTTAATTAATTGCTCTGTGCCTCAGTTACCTCATCTATAAAAAGGAGAAATAATATATTCTTCCTTGAAAGTGTTATGAGGATTAAATAGCAAAAGTAAATTTTAATAAATTCTAAAAATACACAATTTTCAGTTATTTTTAGAGTTTCCCTATGACCCATTGCCCTGCAAAGCTCAAAGTAGATTCAGAAAAGCAAGGTATTTAGTGTAAAACAAGAAAACAGACTCAAAGCAACATGTATATTTATATATACAGTATTAGGAAATAAAAAAGTAAAATAGGATAATGTTGGTTAAAAAGCAATGAAAAAAGAAAACTAACATTTATTGAGATCTTACTTAGTGCCATTAAAAACAAATATTTAATGTGAAAAGTCAAGATTTTATTATACAATTATATTTCTTGCTTAGCATTTAAATACAGTGAAATTGACTTGGCTGCCAATCCTCAGGGTCCAGGGAAAATTTTGTAAAGGTACAGTTAATTAAGAACTTAGCTGTACCATGCTTTTATCACTTTAATCTCTCTCTGAAGATACAAACTTGGACCCTTAGATACTCAATTCAATTATCCAAATTATACAAAATTCCAAGTATGAAATAAAGTCTAACTTTCCTCAATCCTATTAATATTTAAATTTAAGATGCCTATCTTTATTTTTTAATTTTATTTTTATTGTTGACACTATTACAAATGTCCCCTCTCCCCATTTCCTGCCTCCACCCAGTCCCCTCCCCACTTCCTTTGGTCATCACCATGCTGTTGCTGTGTGACTTTGGGTAAATTCTTATTTTTGAATTTTAGTTTCCTTCTCTGTAGAATAAAGGGGAATAACAGCTCTGTTACCTTTCTCTCATGGAGGCTGACAATTACCTGAGGCTCTCTATGCATGAAGAATCATGGAGAGAAAGTGACTACCAAAACATGGAAAATGTAAATAAGGCTTTAAGATAAGAAGAGTGAATATTCCAAACTTACTCTCCTCTCACCTGTGATTTCTGCCAGTGTCTCTCATTGGCATTCAGCTACTAGCCAGAGTATAAGGAAGCGTGATGCTTAACTTCACAAAGGTAAGCCTCTTAGGATTCTTTTTTTTTTAATTGTTGTTCAGCTACAGTTGTCCCCATTTTCCCCCCATTGCTCTACCCTGCCCAGTCCAACCCCCACTCCTAAAGACAGTTCCCATCCCATTGTCCTTGTCTGTGCGTCCTTTGTACATGTTCCTTGATTTGACCTTCCCCTTCTTTCCAATACCCTCCGCCCCACTCCCACTTATTTATTTCCATGTGACTGGTTCTTTTTTGCTCATTTGTTTGTTTTGTTGATATAGGCCTCTTAGGATTCTAAGCAAGGTGGGAAAAAATAAAGAGTGAATCTGAAGCAACAGATAAAAAATATCCAGAACGCTAGTGAAATGGCCCAATGGATTTTTAGATACCAGCCATATTTTTAGAGATAGACTCTTGCTATTATCAAAGACCTATGACTACAGAATACAATACTTTAACTGAGATAAATCTGGATAAGGAGTAGATAAGGGACATTAAGTAGAAAGAGAAACTATGCTTCACCTCTGAAGTCTGGACTTTGATCCTTCTTTTGACCTAATTTCCCAGAAAATACTTTTTAAAATACAATATATTGGACCACTTAAGTTGTTGAATGTAATGATCAGTTTACCGATTACTTTCCAATATTTTGCAAATTATTTTTCATTACTACTGAATGGAGAAAGATGTCAGAAGAAGCATTATTTCTTAGAAGGTAAAAGACCTCATAAAGTTAAAGTGCTGTGCAAAATAAGATTTTATGGTTTGGCAAACTCACTTCAATTTTCTGAACACCTTTGAAAATCATGCAAATATATGGTATTTCTTTATATGCTGTGTGTGTGTGTGTTGCAGATGGGATCAAATCATTCATTCAACATTTAGTGTTTTAGCTCTGGGCCAGGTAATAGTGAGATAAAGATATTTAAAATATAGTCTCTGCAAGAATCACATGCTGTTTTTTCTTGTTCTCATAAGTAAAATACTTGTGTAGAAAAAGAACTAAAGTTTATTTCTACTGTTATTTTCACAATGTTTACTACTTGAAGACAATCATATCATAGAGAGTTTTAACTGAATAAGTGAAAAATAAATATTAGAATCATAATGGATGATAAATGGAAAATACTGTCATGTTCTTTAAGGCTTCTTCCCTTCGTTCATGCACTTTTTTTTTCTACTTAGAACACTTTTTTTTTGCTATGATCTTGACTAACTCCACTCTCCACTCATTGTGTTACATAATCTTTGTAGTAAAGTATGTATTACATATAGAGAAGTTACAAATTACAAATGCATATTTTGATGATTTTTTTTTAGAAACCAGCACACCCTCAGAACAAGAAACAGAAAAAGCCCAACACTCATAAGTCCTTTTTCAAGCCCTATGCACATTCCAAGGGTAATCAAATCCTAACTTTTATACTATAGGTTATTTTTGTCTGCTTTTAACTTTACATAAATGGAATTATATGGTGTGTACTCTTTGGCATTTGTATCCATTCTCTTGTTGTTGTTTTTGTGAGATTCTTCCATGTTGTTGCATGTAGTTATAGTTCACTCATTTTCAGTGCTATATGGTATTCCAAGATATAGGTATGACTATAATCCAATTTATGAATTCTACTATTTATAGTCAGTTGAACAGACCCCAAAGTTTGATTATTACAAATCATGCCACTAGGGATATTTTTATGTGTCTTTTTGGAGAATGTACACACTTCTAGGACTAAAAAACTGGTATTATTTATTAGAGCAAAAGGTATATGAATATTAGGCCTAGTAGTACTTTGATAGCATTTTTCAACAAGTGTTTGACCAATTTACACTCCCACCAACAGTATACAGAGTTCCAGTCCAGATCATTTTTAAAGATTCAGGTTAAGCTTAGTTATTTCCTTTCAGAAGTACTCCCTGATCACCCCAATCCATTAGTTAACTTTCACTTGTACTGCTACACTGTGTACCTGCTTTTTCATACCTCTTTTATATAACTGATTTGTGTTATTTTTCCTGTGTTCACCTCTATTATATAAGTGCCCTAAGGGCAGAAAGTATATCTTATTCATATTTAGCTCTCCTAATAGGGTTTCATACAGAATGAGCACTCAGAGAATATTTGTTGAATGAAGGAATGAATTACACTATTTAATCTTACTTGTTTTTTATATAAGGAAATTGAAATCTAGAAAAGTTAAGTGCCTTGTAAGAAACCACCCCATACATGAGTAGCATAGTGGCATAGCTTGAGTTAGAGTCCCGGTATCATGCCTCCTAAACTATTGCTCTTTCCACTACATTATGCTGCTTCCCTTAAACATCTTATTCTCACAATAAGCCTATAAGGAATTTTGACTGCACTTCTCTCTTTCAAATGAGAATGCAAAAGAAGCAGTATAAACCACCTGACAGCTGATGACAAGTTTATGGAACTTGTCTATATGCTGAGACTTGAAACCCAGTTAGAAAAGAAACTATGCTTCGAGACAAACAAATATGCAAGGGACAAGAGACTTTGGCATGCAAGAGCTCTGGGGAAAAAACTCAAATCCATAAATCCATATATTCCAAAATATTAGTGATGGGCTCAATTTATAAACTCCATAAAATGCTCTGAATTATTGGATGGTGCAGTATCTGATTTTAAGGGATTACACAGAGACATGAAGAGATGAGACAGCTGCCAGATATGTCCTGACAGTTTGTAGTTATGACCCAATGTTAGAGAAATCTGCCAAATATTATTCTAGTAGAGAGATTTATGTTGAATTTTATAAAGCATCAAAGCAGATACACTGAGGAAGAAATGGAAAACCAGAGTCAGGCATAATGAACACAGAGGATCAGCACAATTTGAAAGGAAAGGGCACTTAGATCATTTATTTGGCTTCTCTCTGGTACAATCTATGCCACTTTTTAAAGTTATTTAAATTACTTAGATCAAACCAATTTTAATCAATACAACCTTTTTAGTGCTGCCTATGTGCAAAGCACTAGGTAGATATGAAGAAATGCAGCTATTTTTATCACATTTTTCTGATCTCAGATCTTCAATGGAACTTCATTAGCATGAAAACAAAAGCTCCCCCTCTACTTGGGTGCTCAATGAATTCACTTCAGCCTATTCCCCATCATTTAACAGTCTATTATCTCTCCAAAAGTAAACCCTTAATATTGGTTTACATACCCCTTGATACCCTATTTCACTGTCTTTGATCCTGTTGATTCTTCACACCAGTTCACTTGCTCTTGTCAGGCTTTGACCCCATCATTCCACTGAAACTACTTTTCTCAAGATTCTGGATATCTTCCACATTGCTAAATCCTATAATCCATTCTCATTCCTCAATATATTTGACTTAATAGTAGCATTCGGCACAACAGATCTCTCTGTTCACCTTAAAACATTGTCTTCATTTGGTTTGATCATACCATATTGATTTGGTTTTTCTCTGGCTTCAGTGGCTCCCTACTCCTTCTCAAGAATAAAAACAGAAGCATGGACACATGGAACAAACTAACAGCTGTCAGAACAGGAGGGGAGGGGAGACTGAATGGAGGAAGGTGAAGGGATTAGCCAAAGAACATATATGCATAACCCATGGACACAGACAACAGTATGGTGGTGACCAGAGGACAGGGCTGGGCAGAGGCAGCCAAAGTTGGGGGTGGGGGGAGGGCAATGGAGACATCTGTAATAATGCCAACAATAAAACTAAAGAAAAAAAATCTCATCTCCTTGATTTCTAAATATCTTCTACCCCAAGTTCATTCCTTGAATCTTTTCCTTTTTCAAATTACACTAATTCCTGTGGTAATATCCTCAATCAGATGCATGGCTTTAAATACCATCTGTGTACATTGATGGCTCTCTAATTTATAACACAGCTTAGACCTTTCCTTGAACTTGACTCATTTATCCAATTGCATATTCAACATCTCTACTTGGCTATCTAATAAGTATCTCAAACTAAACATGCCTCAAACCAGACTCCTGATCTTTCCTCTTCACCTTGTACTTTCGAGTCTTTTCTATCTTATTATCAACTTCATTCTACAAGATGTTCAAATAAAAAACTTTGAAGACACCCTTGACTCTTCTTATTCTCTCACATCCAAAATCCAATTTATCAGCAACTTACTGATTATGGTTCCAAACAGTCCCAGAATCTATCTGTTTCTAACTCTATTGTGTGTATCCTGGTCCAAACAACCATAATCTCTTGTCAGAACCATTTCAATTACACCTTAACTGTTTTCTTTGCTTCTTTATTTCCTCCCATAAAGTCTATTCACTACTACATAGAAGCCAATGCATGCCAATTGGATTGTACTAATCCAGCGTTCATGAACCTCCAATATTTTTTCCCACCTCACTCATCATAAGCCCTTATACTGGCCCAAAAGATCTAACATGATCTTGACTCCATCTTTGCTCTCCTAAAAAATGTCAGTCTTGCCCTCACAAAAGGCGTTTGCATTTGTGTCTTCTGATTCATATGTCCATCCTCTGGATATCTGTGTAACTAGTTCATCTCCTTCAGATTTTTGCTCAAATTCCATCTTCTCAGTGGTATCCTTTATGATACTTAAAAATTGTAACCCTCCCATAACTGTACTCCCTAATCCTCATCCCTGACATTTTTTTCCACATGGTATGTTTAAATTTATTTACTTGTACACTGTCTTCTCCTCCCACTGAAGTACAAACTCCTTGAGGCAAAATTCAGGCTAGTGCAACTCTAGGCTTTATGTTCTCTTAACAACCCCAATTGCCTAAAGTGTCCTGTCATCATATTTCCATATTTACATGCATGAAGCATCTTTTTAATTCATTATATTCATTTATTTATTCATTCATTCTTTCATTATAAGTTTTTTTAATTTTATTTTTTGATTACAATTGACATTCAACATTATATTGCTTTCAGGGGTACAGCATTATAGTTAGACATTCATATAACTTAGAAATGATCACAATAAGGCTTGTACCCCCCTCACACTATACACATATATAATATTATTGGCTATATTTCCTATATTTTATATCCTCACAACTATTTAATAACTGCCAATTTGTACTTCTTTGTAGCCCTGTCCCCGCATCACCCCTTCTGCATGGCAAGCAGCAGTTTGGTCTCTGTATCTATGAGTTTGCTTCTTTTTTATTTATCTATTTTGTTTTTTAGAGTCCACATATGTGTGAAATCATGTGCTATTTGTCTTTCTGTTTGACTTACTGTACTTAACATAATACCCTCTAGACTCACCCATGTTGTTGCAAATGGTATGGCCAAATAGTATTTCGTTGTATATATGTACCACTTATTCATTTTTCAATTGTCTTCCAATAAACATTTAAGTTGTTTCTATACCTTGGCTACTGTAAATAATACTGCAGTGAACATAAGGGTGCATAAATCTATTAGAATTAGTGTTTTAGTTTTTTTGTTTGATACATACCCAGAAGTGGGATTGCTAGGTCATATGATAGTTCTAATTTTAATTTTGGGAAAAATGCCCATTCTGTTTTCCATACTGGTGCATCAATTTGCAATTCCACCAACAATGCATGAGGGTTCCTTTTTCTTGAGATCCTTACCAACACTTGTTTGTTGATTTATTGGTGACAGCCATTCTGACAGGTGTGAGCTAACTCACTGTGGTTTTAATTTAAATTTCTCTGATGATTGTAACATTGAGAAGCTTTTAATACGTCTATTAGCCATTTGTACCAGGAGGGACAAAAAGAAAACTGAATTATCTTCTGGAGAGCAGGGCACTTGTAGCATAGGCTTACCCAGCCAGTTGACTCTTCTAGGAACCCATCTGTATCAGCATACCACTGCCATAGTTGTGAGAGGCTGAATTCAGCTTCAGTGATTTTTTTTTTTTTGGAACACTCTTTCAACATGTTTTCCCACTTCATGATGGGTGATCTATGGGAGCACCTACGCACACCATACTGAGTGTTCAGCAGTTTTTGACCAAAAAATGTCAAGACTCTTGCATCCCATCCAACCTATTCACCTGATCTTGCCCTGAGCGACTTTTTTTTTTATTTCCCTGGATGAAAAAAGTCCTCAAAGGGAAACATTTTGCCAATGTGAAAGAGGTGAAACAAAAATGACAGAAGCACTGTAAGGCATCAAAATCAACAAGTTCAAAAACTGTTTTGAGCAGTGAAAAAAAGTAGCTCGATAGGTGTATTGCATCAAATGGAGAATACTTTGAAGGTGACTTAAGTTTGAACATATTAAGAATAAATACACAATTTTTATAAATAAATTCCAGGTTTTGGGGGCCCCCTTGTATGTCTTCATTGGAGAAATGTCTACACAGGTACTCTGCTCATTTTTAAGTTAGATTTTTTTTTATGTTAAGTTGTATGTGTTAAGTAAAGGCAACATTGCATTTTTTTTTTTAAATTGTGTGAGTTATATATTTTAAATATTATCCCTTAGTGGGTGTATCATTGGTGAATATTTTCTCAAATTCAGTAGGTTCTCTTTTCATTTTGTTGATGTTTTCTTTTTCTGGGTTAAAAAGCTTTTTAGTATGAGGCAATCCCATTTGTTTATTTTTTCTTTCATTTGCCATTTCCAAGGAAACATATCCAAGAAAATATTAGTAAAAGCAATGTCAAAGAGTTTACTGCCTGTGTTTTCTCTACAAGTTTTATGTTGTAGGTCATACAGTAAGTCTTTAATCCATTTTGAGTTCATCAATCTATATTCCTCTTTCATGCTAGTACCATACTGTTTTGATTACTATAGCCTTGTTGTGTAGCTTGATATCAGGGAGTGTGATCCGTTCAACTTTGTTCTTCTTTCTCAGGATTGTTTGGTTGTTAGAGGCCTTTTGAGGTTCCCTTACCCGCTTCATCATTATCATCATTGCCACCATCATTTTTAACACTCAGTAAATATATGCCAAATATTTCTTCTGCAAAGTAAAGTAATTCCCCTTTATAAGGTTATTGTACTAAATAAAATCCTTTGAAGAATTTAGCATAGTTCCTGGCATACAACAAATGCTTTAAAGTATTAGCTCATATTATTATTTTTTAAAAATATATTTTATTGATTATACCATTTTGGTTGTCCCATTTCCCCCCTTTATTCCACTCCTCCCTTCACACCCCTCCCACCCACATTCCCCACCTGTTCATGTCCATGGGTCATACATATAAGTTCTTTGGCTTCTACATTTCCTATGCTATTCTTGACCCTAAAATAAAGTTGGGGCTGACAAGGATCTCAAGAGGCAAGCCAATGGGTCCCCTGCTGCAACAGAATTTACCAGTTGTCTTTTAAGTTTCTCTTTTTCCTTAGTAACATTTTGTTGAGGGTAACACTGTACTCAGCTAAAATACAAAACAAATCAATTTCTCAGCTAGTAGTAGGCAATCAAATGTAAGAAGTTACTAGGTCAAATTTCTAGATAAAATCCCTTTAAATACAACTGACTCCATTGGAATGTGTACCCTTGTCCCTTCTTTCTCCTTCCTGCTGCCTAAAATTGGAAAGAACAGCTGCAGCTGCTGGATCCACCTTTATACCATGAAGTGACCCTTTAAAATAGAAGCCAAGAGCTATGAATGATAGAGCAGAAAATCAGAAGGAGCCAGGATCTCTGATGATATTATGAAGTGACAGTAGCAGGCCTGAATTGTATGCCTTCAGATTTTTTTTTTAAATATAAGAGAACAAGAAATTGTTATATTGTCAAACAACCATTACCTTTGTTTTCTGTTATATGTAGGCTAGCATAATCTTAATAATGTACTTGCCTTCAGTAATGGCATAGCAGAGATGAGACTCTTCCCTGCTAGTTTACACCCCACAGAAGGAAACCCACAATAACCTTAGTGCTGTGGTCCCGCCTCCTGGGGTCACAAAAAAGGACCTGGGGCAACAGAAAAGGAGGGCCTGATAAATTTTCTTAGGTACAAACAGTTTCCCTATAAGGCTAGGCCCATTAAGTCAATATCAATAACATCTGACACCAAATTCATTCTGTTTCCTTCATCAACTGTTTAACTCCTTTCCCTAAACTATTGTACTATAGCTGTCATCATCTAAGCCATATCATTTAATGTTTTATTTTAAAATATTTTCTGTTCTTCCCTAGTTCTTACTTACATTTATTTTAACTTAAATAAATTGTAAAATCCAGTGAGATAAGGGAATCAGAAAGACTTAGGTATTAACTCTAATTTTGGATGTAGTAACTGTGTAACTTGGTTTTTTTTAATTTGTAAAATAAAATAATGCCACCTATCAAGGCAGATGTGGAAGTTAAACTAGAGAATATATGCAATGAATATAAAACACTTAGCACAGTGACTGGCACACAGTAAGCACTTATTAAATGTCCTCTCCCACTTTCTGTTAAATCCAAAATTTCAGAAGATGAAAGAATTATTGAAAAGTTGTTCCTCTTTCCTAGACTATTTAGACTGAAGACACAGCTCATCTTAGCTAGTTCTGAAAGTACAGCAATTTTTGGCAAATGCCCATCTCTTTGTTGGCTTAAAGGAGCATACTGCAGGAGGCCTGGGGAGGCTCCCAAAGGAGCTTGCTGAAATTTTCCGAACATGTTCAGGTATTAGATTTCTACTACTGGAACCCCAAAGAGTACAAATAATTTTCTCCAAAGACTTAGAAAACTAAATAGTTCATTATGAACATGACTCTGGAGAGCTTAGCTTTCAGAAGAGAATTTATGTCTTCTATTTCATTGCCTAAAGACTACAGCAAGACTAGGACAATCTTAGAACTTACAGTGGTCCCATAACACCCTGCTTTTTGAAACAGGGTATTTGGCTGGACAATTTACAGTTCCATGATCACTGCAGGGGAATCTTAAGGACCAGGTAGAAAAAGAGGTAATTATTTAAGACAGTACCAGAGCATGAATAGAATGTCAGGAGAGAATAGAAACTTTCAAAGTCAAGGAACTCATAACATTCTCCTCTCTCAAAGTGTTCATCCAGAGGATAACAGAAAACACCTGTCAGCCACAGTGATATGCTACAACAACAGGGTAGAACTGCCATTTATCAAATACTTTCTACATTACAGAAATCAACAAAGCATAATATACACATTATGTCACTCAATCCACACTGCAACTCCATATAATAAACATGATTTGCATTTTGCAGCTGAAATCAAAATGGATGCAATGTCATGCCCAAGGTCACACTGTTACTCATATAATTAAAGATATCAGAGCCAGTACTAACACACATCTATAATCACTAGTTGTGTTATTTCCACAATACCAGGTTGGAAAAACAACCAAGATATGATCTACCACATATCTAAATAAAGAATAACCCTAAACATTTTTGGAAGATAATACAGCTTTAGCATGGACTCAGAATAGCAGAAAGTGCTTCCATATATGTTCTATAATGTCAGTATTAAGTGTTCCATCATGAGTCTTTACTAAGGACCTATGCAGTTGTATTAGTTTGAGTCTGAGAAGAAAACACCAAAGTGGGACTAGACATGCCAGAGATTTGTTGAGGAAAATGCCTCTGGATAATAAAGAGGAAGAATAAGAATGAGATGTAGAGAGCCTTTAGACTGAATGCAGGTCTGACATCTCTGACAGGAGAGAAGGAAGGAAGGAGGATTGGGTAGCAAGAGTCTGAAACTGCAGCACAGTTCTAAGAAATGAACGAACACTAGTAGCCTGCTATGTTCAGTCACTGGATGGTAGCAGCCTTGTGGAAAGTAAGGCCACAGTATGAACATAGTGGTGGATCAAAGAGGCAGCAGATGGGGCTTTCAATAAACATTATACTTGAATGGTAGAAGATATGATTTGCCCCATTCCTTAGTTATCACAATACAACTGCTGGGCCTCGCAGACCTATTTCTCCATACAGGTTCATGGAACAGCTCTTTTATGGTCCTCATGAAGAATAAACTTAGAACAAGAAGGTTAGTAAGATGAACTACTTTCTTCACAATAGTTGGGTCCTTAACTGGTATTCATTTCCTCCTTCCTCTGGTATCAAAATTCCCCTCATTCTAAATTCCTTAACCATTACTTCAGGAGACTGTGCAATCTTACCTGGTAGTAAGACTTGAACCTTTATTCCTGAAGGATCTGAGCCCTTAGCAATCATAACATTCTCCCATGGGAGTTGCTGCACATGTCTATTTAAAGTTAAATGGTCTAATGGAGTATCGAGAGGTGCCCAAAGTAATCACTGGAGTTCCACAGATTTCTCTCCTGGCCCCAACTGTATAAAAGCTATTCTAATTCATCTTATGGATTAGGGTAAATTACTCTTGCCCAAATGATATAAACAAAAAATGGTCTCTGTAGACAAAAAATGCAAAGTGGGCCCCGGCTGGGTAGCTCAGTTGGTTAGAGCATCATCATGATATGCTAAGGTTGCAGGTTCAATCCCCCATCAGGGTGCACACAAGAATCAACCAATGAATGCATAAATAAGTGAAACAACAGAAATTTATGTTTTTTTTCTCTCTCTCCCTTCCTCCCTCTCTTAAAAAAATAGGAGGGAGGGAGGGAGGGAGGGAGGGAGGGAGGGGGGGAGGGAAGGAAGGAAGGAAGGAAGGAAGGAAGGAAGGAAGGAAGGAAGGAAGGAAGGAAGGAAGGGAGGGAGGGAGGAAGGAAGGAAGGAGAAAGAGAAATGCAAAGTGTCCCAATGAAAGCCATACCTTTAGTTCAATGGGACAGTTGCTATGTCCCCTGATGAGAGTGCACCTCCTTTACTGGGACAGGATTTCCAACCTGCAGAACCCAGAGATACAAGAACAAAAACAAACTTGCTGGTAGGTCACAGGGAATAATGATACAGTACCATTCCTACTTGTACCCCTTGGTTCCTGGACCCGTATATCCTCTCTGTTAGGAAAAGAGCACCATAAAAGATATTTATTAAGATGTACAAGTAACATGTTTACCTGAACAATGGTACCCCATCTTCCCCTTCCTTTCACAGTGTTGCCTCCAATCTGGTTTTTCAGCTACTCCTTTAGAAGGTTATTCTAGTGTTCCTGAAGCCTGATGCTTCTAAATAGAATGGTATATTATAGAATCAGTGAATCCAATGATAATTGTGGGATTGATCCTTTACTATAAAGTGGGTGCCCTCTTCAAATAGTATGTTTTGTGGGACTCCATGGATATGAATCAGGCTGCATAATGGTATTATGGGCAAGAAAGGCAAACTCATATCTAGAGAAGGTATCTAGAGAATGAACTGTCAGCTCTTCCTGGTTGGAAGAGGTCCAAATGTGGCTAAATTGTCCCTAAATGATTGGTTGGGCTTCTTAAGGAATAGTGCCATAATGGGGACTCGGCATTGATCTCTATTTCTCACAGGCTGGACATTCAGAGGCAGCAATGGGCATTCAAAGGCAGCAGTAACTAGGTCAGCTTTGGGAAGTGGGAGTCCAGACTATTGAGGCAATATATAGCTCCCAGTGGTCACTCCATTCATGTGACAATCATGACAGTTTCAGAGTGTCTGATAACAAAGGCTGGCATATGTTAATTGGTTAAGTCATATTATCTACTGGGTTAATTATAGTTAGTACCTCTTCTATGGTAGATGTTTCCTGGAGCTCATTAACAGATTCAAAATTTTTCTTAGATTTACTAAACAAACTCAGAAGTGCTGCAACCCTATAAGCTCTGTAAAGCCTGGTAATAGTCAACAGCAACTCCTATTGCTCATGGGCCAGTTTAGAAATTACCAGCACTGGAAACAACAGGCATTGGGATCAGGGCTGCAAGGCAAAGGCTACTATTTGTTGGTCTTATTCATAACCATGCTTGAAGCCTAGTGATGTATGAAATACTTGTAAACAAAAGTATCTTCCAAAACATACATCAGTGTAGCTAAGACATTCCAAGTATATTCATTCCTGTTTGTCCAACCACATCCCTCTACCCCAGGTCATCCTTGTCTTGAATCTTTGATTCTTTCTCCTTCCAGGCTCCTGATAAACTGGTAAGACATCAGTCATTTCCCAGGAGTCTCTATATATTCTCACCTCAGGATACTTCTCCCATTCAAAGTGAATGGTCAGGTACACTGCTTGCAGTCCTACTCATTTGGGATGAGTTTCCCTCTGCCTTTTAGAGCCATTTTGTATATGACTATAATGTAATTGGCATGCATTCTTGGTTTTCAGCCACACACTGAAGTGATCAGTCTAGGCCTTTTCTTCCTCTTTCAGCTAGTCATACGAGTTCAGGTCATGAGGCTATAGCTGAGAGCTAAGGAAGAGAAGCTGGTACAACTGTGGTGGGTGAAATAGAAGTTCAACCTACCTTATTATAAAGTTACTTATGATTTCTGGCCCCACTCAAACTCAATCCCAGATGTTCCACTTCCATCTTATGACAGGCCTGTCCAACTTTATAACTTGGTGGGTCCAACAGAACCCAGCTTATAATCAAGAATTCTAGATGTTTGACAACTTGGCCCCTCATTATAAAGCATTCCATCTCTATCAGGGACCAGTAACATGCCAGGAACTGTTTCTCCAAAGACACATAACTCTCTGCTGTGGATGGTACAGCCTTGATTTAAAATTCTTCTGGTCTAGGGAGAAATGATTCTCCCTCTAGAACTCAACATATTACATCTTTTTCAAACAATGACACCTCTAACACAAAATAGTCTTCCAAATTATATGACTCAAGAGGCAGCAGTAATTGTACCACAGGCTGGACCAGCTGTAGGTCCCACTAATAAAGCTGGCAACATTATGTGTAAACCAGTATAAGTACCATAGGTACATTCCATAGGTATGAAATGTGTTTCCTCCAGAATCCAAAGAGGCCCACCAAGTATACTGTTTCTTTTCTTGTGATAGAAACTAAAAGATGCAGGTACCTGTCTTTACTTTGGATGAATACCTTGGCATGTCCCTGACCATTGGACTTCTAAAAACTACATTGAAGTGAAAGGTCTTTGAATTTTCTTAAGGTTATCTCCTACCCTCACATACACATGTGTCTTACTCAGCCCCCAGGATGAGTAAGACTTGGTTGGCTCACCTCTTGTTCACTCTGTCCAATCAGCATGATGTCATTGACATAATGGATTAATGTTATGTTTCAGGTAGTCCAAATCCCTTCAGATTATAGTATGACAGAAGAGACACTGTGCAAAACTGAGAGTACATTTGAATATTGGTTTCCATTCTATGTAAAAGCAAACTGCTTATGTCCTCTTTTCTAATTGAAATACAAAAGAAATTATTTGCCAAAGCAATGACTGCATACTATATACCTGCATTAATCTTTTCTAGCAATGATACTGCATTAGACTCAGCAGCTGCAGTTGGAGAAACTATTTGACTTTTTAGCAGTCTACATTCATTTAAAGAGATCCATTTGGTTTTTTCAAGAGCCAAATTGGTAAACAAAATGGAGGTATGATGGAGACTACCACCTTGCAGCCTTTAGAATAGGGTCATTAACTACAACCTGCAGATCAAATACAGATAGCTGTCTGATTTTATAAATAAAGCTTTATTAGAAGATAGTGATTCCCATTCATTTATGTATAGCCTGTGGATACTTGCACAATACAATGGTCAAGCTGAATAGCTGTAACATAGATAGAATGGCTCACAAAGCCTAAAATATTTACTTTCTGGTAGTTTATTTTTTAAACGTTTCCTGAATCCTGCTTTATAATTTTAATGGTTGTATTAATCTCCGCCATTCCCTCTATCTGACCCCTAGGATGTGATTTTACTTTATATTTACAATTTGGCTGAGGATATGGTCAGTTGAAATGGTTTCCACTTGGTCTTCCCCAAGCCAAATAGAAGAAATAGAAGATCACTGAGTATTTATCTGTCACACAGAAAAAAATCATAAACCTAAAAGCACACCACCAACAACAACAAAAGAAATCAAAAGGAAGTATCAGTAGTCTTGACTATGTGAAGCTTGAGGAACCTAAATATACAAACACAATCTTAGTTTGCCACGGAATCCAAAGAAAAAGTGTTAACACCAGCAATACATAATGAACAAGGGTAAATTGACACAGAAGATGGACAAAAGATGTCAGGGGTGGGCAAAAGTACGTTAAATTACCAGCCATCATTACCTAAAATATACATTATAAGAAAGGATACAAAATAATAACAATAAGAAGAAAAATAATACAAACAAATACAATAATTGGTAAATAAATAATAATATAAGTATAAACTATTTCTAGCACATTCAGAACAGCAAACCTATTTTTGCCCATTCCTGTATTTAGAGAAGAAAAAATAGTGACCAGTATGCATATCAAAAAAGTAGTTCTATATTCTTCAATCATCAAAGGTATTCAAAGTAAAATATTGAAATAAAATTGTTCAAGTATTCAAATTAGCATTCTTCTAATGATGAGATAATACTAATAAGACAGGCACTTTGACACACTGTTAATTTTAATTTAAATTGGTTCTTGAACCAATACTTCAAAAAACAAAGTACGGACTGCCTGAGTAATATGTATGTTCCCAACGTTCCAACAGCCCATTTTCTTGTAGTCTACCCCTTTCCTTAGTTAACCTTTTTAACTGAATGGCTCTGACACTGAATTAGTCCCAAATTTGATTTTAAAAATATCTAAAACAAATAATATATCTCTGGTAGTATATATTTTAAAAGTTAGAAGAATATTCTCCAAACTGTTGATAGTGTTTCTAAGAAATAGGAATATAAGGTAAGTTCATTTTCCATATCATAAACTTTCTATAATGATTAATTATGATTTTCTATTATTTCTAAAATAAAAATAACATATAGTGAATCTAATCTTCATTTATTTCCTAATGTATTCAACACATACACACCAAGAAAACAGTACTATGTGCCAGGCCCTGTGCTGGGCAGGACAGAGCAGGAAGGTAAGGACAAAGTGAATGCTACTTGAAGTCCAGCCTCATACCCAAAGCCTGGATTCCAAGGTCGAATAAGTTCTAGGACTATAGTTCACAATTTTAGTCAACACAAAATACCCTACTTGTCACACTCAGATCTGTCCCAAAACAGATCAGTCATACAGACTATATCAGAGAAGTTTGTACTGTACAGCAGCGCCCATCTCTTCAGCTAAGATTCAGAATGGAAACTGAACTGACAAATCACCAGAATAAAAACTAGAAACCAAAAACTACTACACATAAGGCCAGTAACATACACTGAATGATGAACAGGCAGTTATGCTAATGCTTTCTAATAGCTGCCCCACTATCAAAATGGGAAGAAGACATAAACTTGGAAAGGGAGAACAATAGTTTGGAAAATAATGACAGCAAGCATTAATTGTGTATGTGGCACTATTCTACATGACATATAGCAAATCCTCACAACAATCTAATGGGGGAGTTATTATTTTATTTCAGAAACAAGGAACACAAAATATTTGTGGATTTTCCCAAGGCTACAGAGCTAACAAGTGGTAGAACTAGAATCCAAATCCATGAAGCCTGATTCTTGCTCCAGAAAGTTCTACTTATTCATTTATACAACAGACATTACTGTGAACCTACCAAATGCCAGACAATGGGGTAGATACTATAGATACACACATTAACAAGAGAGCTTCTGCCTTCACGGAGTAGCAGAAAAGAAGGGCAGATGAATAAAACAACATGGTAAATGCTAAAACAGCCGAATTGGCTTAGAGTTGTGAGCAATTTTGCTGCAGGAGATCAAGTAAGTTTTTATCAATAGCATTTGAATTGAACTTTGAAGAGTAAACGGAATGAAGGCAACTTGAAAATGGCGGGGAAAGCCATTTGAGGCAGCAAATTCAATCTGAGCAAAGATATGGAAGTACATATATGCATGAAATACACCATGAAAACATGTCAGTTTTTCATAATTGCAGAATGGAGTCCATGAGGAAATGCAGCAGAGGAAAGGAAGACCAGGCAATATTTCTCCAGCAACATCAATGGGGCTATTGCCATTGAAATAAACATCCTGTCGAGCCTTGTCTTTTGAGAGTCTCACAGAAGCACACTAGAAGTTATAAGTCATTTGTTTAAATCCCTCAGCAAGCTATACTTTTAGCAAAAGAGCAGAATGAAGCTTCTTCACTCATTAGATAACTCACTTCAAGGTAGCTTTAGGTAAGATTCAGGTGTTATTCTTGGAATAGAGCACTGTTGCCAAGGTGATAGAAACTTAAACAATGAAATAAATATAACTGCAATAAACATGTTCTGAGAAGACAGCACCAACTGCAAGTCCCTCTATAAAAGAAACTCAGGGCTGTTGAGACAGTTGAACAGTCTCTTTAAAGTAAGCTGGAGCTCTCACACCAGAGCAGAAAGGGTGCAAGATCTTCAGATCTCCCTGCCTCAGAAATTTGCTTGACTTGAGAGTCCTGCTTAGCAGTTTAGTATGCAGTTCTTGCTGCTGAACCTCATATCCTGCTTACTACAATGTCCTTTTTTTTATGTAGCAGAAGCTTAAAACAATTGACATTCTAAAGACGGAAAAGCAGCCTGCTCCAGCAAAGGATCATACAATATCATGTTCTACTATATGGTCTCCTTCCATGAACTTACTCCAGGGATCTTCCTGTTGCCCAAAGGAAAATCTCCAAAGAAGGCTTAGGAGGGATGTGATTCTATAATGGAAGAGAAGATTAAAACCTTTATATTCACCGCTTACATATAACTTCTTTTCTCTAGAAAATTTTTCATACACTCTTCCCTTTTTCTGAGCGGAAGATATATAATCTTTGTCATAATCCAGTGCCTGTTGGCAGGGCATAGTAACAACAGCACCACTTTGCATTTTCTATAGTGCTTTAGAGTTTGTCAAGTTCCTTTGCATACACCACCTTATGTAATCTTTATATCAACCCTGTGATATAGGTATTATTTTATTATAAACATTATTTCATGGATGATGAAAATGAGACTCACAGAGGATAAGTAATTTACCTAGGTTCAGAGAATTAGTTAAATGCCAGAACCAAGCCTTGAATCTACTTGGTCTAAAGACTTCAAGTCTAATGTTCTTTCTACAAATCTACAACCTACCTTCTATTGCACAATATTTAATTATAACAAGTGAAAAACCTAGGATATTATTTGTGATGTGGAGTCTGTATGGCCTTGGTCAAGTCATGTAACATTACATAGTTCTTTTAGCAGTAAAAGAGGTGTAATAACAATGGTATTCTAATGAACTTCCAATCTATTCCCATCTCCATCTCCATTATCTACTCCCGTGAAAGAAGTGCAAATGCAGATGATCTAAAAACTATACTATTTGGCTTCAAATCACATTAAATGATTGCTTCAACATCATACACATTTAAAAAATTATCTTTAACTATGGTTAAAACCTAGTGAAACATAATAAAAATTAAGTGTTTTATAATCGTATAAGCCACTCCTTGTTTCAGGTCTGATTCTAACACTGAATGGATAACCTAGGACAAGCAACAAGCCTTCTGCACTTGTTCCCTCATATAACAAAGAAGATATGTTTTAGAACTTTGCACGATAATTAAACTATATAGCATGTTTCAAAGCCCTTTGGACAATCCTTGAGGTGCTACTCAATAAATTATATTAATTTTGCTTTATTTAGTGGTTGTTGGTATTGCTATTGTTTATCATATAAATAATTTCCTCTTAAATGCCAGTAAAAAAAACTAATTCCAGAGACTGCTGGATAGTAAATTAATTAGACTAAGGCTAAAATAAATGAGATATATTTAAGTGAAAACAATTATTGAAACAAGTGTTAATATCTTCACATTTTATTTTTCACTTTTATAATGTTATTTTGTGCAACTACTGTATTAGCCTTAGATCACCACAAATCCATATTGTTAATAATTTAGTGGTCTACATGGCCATTCTCAAACTTTATCACCACAAAATGAAATAACCTATCTGTAAATGTGAGGATACCAAAATTAGAAAATGAAACCTTATCACATGAGCCCAAAGCACTTGTATCTCATAAAGTTTCTGACTGTGATGGAACCTAAATGTCTATCAGTGCACTTATTCTTTCTGCTTAGATGCTTCTATGCTGTATTAATACATTTCTACCATAGATGCATTTCAAATGATAAACAAGAGGAGCACAAATTATCTTTCCTTGCTTACTTTATTTTAGAGATTTTGTGTAACAGCAGTTATACGGTCAGATGAGTAGCAATTAAATTGGGCTTTGGTTCTCTATGCTGAAAAATATTAAAAGAGAGTCTTTTTTTTTACTGTTTTACAGTTTCTTGCTTCTTATATGGACACTGCCTAATAAGCACATAACATTTAACTTTCCAGTGATGTTATTGCTATTGTTTTTGATGATGTTATTTTCTATTTGACCTACAAATTGTTAGCATTTTTGATTACCTGTTAGGTGCAAGGGCACTGAGTCAGATGCTTTACATTCACTATTTAATTAATACTGACAGGTATCCTCCATAATATATACCATTATTGCAGTTTTTCAGAAATTAAGTAACACTTCTGAATCCACATTGATTGCTATTGTAGTGGCATGTTGAACTCAAGACCCTTTATTTCTAAATTTCATGCATTTTTGTATCGTTATATTATATGCCTGCACATGAATTACTAAATTTTTTTAAAGAAAAATCGAGAAGAGCAACTGGAGTATGATTTGCCTTAAAATATGATTTCCAGCAATGATATTAACCACATTAGTATAAATATATGAATATATCTTGGAGAAAACAAAAGTTTTAAATTTTAAGAGTGGGGAAGACATCTTTTTCCAATAAAGACAGAAGAGGGACTGGGTTTTATTTTCTCACCTGAAAGAAATATAAAAAGACAAAAATATATGAAACAGCAGTTTTAAAGACATTGGAAGTCAGGCAACAAAGGACAAAAATCTGAATAAACAAGGAGCAAATGAAATAGACCCTACAGTTGTGCCACTCTATAGCTTGAAGTTTCGAGTATATAACATAAGGAGGGGGAAACCCAGGAAGCTCCCAGTAGTCTCCTTAAATTGAAAGAAAGCTGGAAGCTTAGGGAGGCCAATATAGCTAAATTTCATAGGCAGAGTCCTAGACAGAAGAGAGCTTCACAGAAAGAGAGTTTTGAATATCTGCAGACACAGTTTCTCTTGCATTTTCACCTGAATACTAACCAGTATACACATGTGTGGGAACTCCCCAGAAGGGACAAACAAAAGGATTAGAAGGAATAAAACATGGTGTCCTCACAGGACAAGGAACAATTGCTGTCCTTACAAGCCTAAGCAGAAAATCCTATAATTCATGGGGTACTGGATAGAGTGTTCAGAGGAGTTTTATTTCAGTGAGAAAGAGCTCAAGAATAAATGCTGCTAATAAAACTTAATGAAGTTTATAAGAAAGATCAGAAAGATCAAATGTCTATTTTCAAGTAACTGTGTCCTAGAACAAAGTTTAAAAATATTCATATAAATGAAAAAACATCCAGCACCCAAAAAGATGGAATTTAAAATGCCTGGCATTTGAAAATAAAACAAAGTTAGGAATATAAAGAAGCAAGAAAATATAATACAATGAGGAGAAAAAAAAGTCAGTTGGTCAAAATTGACTTAGAAATAATGCAGATGATAAAAATAATGCATAAAGATAATAAAAGTTAACTATTCCATGTGTTCACAAAGCTAGAGGAAAGACTGTGCACACTAAGATGGTATGTAAGATTAAAAAAACAACTAAGACTGTTAAAAATGAAAGCTACAATATCTGAGATTTTTTTAAAGTATACTAGATAGGATTAAGGCAGATTATACAATACAGTTGAAAAGATTAGTGGTCTTAAACAATTAGCAAGGGCAAAACACCAAATTACACACACAGTGGAAAAAAAGACTGAATAAAAAGGAATAGAGTATAAGTGTACTATAGAACAACTTTAAGTGGCCTAATACACAGAATACACAAGATAATAGAGTCGACAAAGGAAATGAAAGGGACACAGAGAAATATTTAAAGAAATATTGGCTGAAAATCATACAATTGTGGTAAAACAATAAATCTCAAATCTAAGAAGTTCAACAAGCTCCAAACACAAGAAACATCAAAAAACTATTATCACAAATATCAATATTGAAATCAAGTTGTTTAAAAGGAATTATAAAGAAAACCCTTAAAATTAGCCCATGAGAAAAAATATATATCATGTACATAATAACACATATGAAAGAAAACTGCTTGTTGAAAATAAGACATTTACACAATGGAATACTACACAGCCATAAAAAAGAAGAAAATTTTGCCCTTTGCAACAGCATAGATGAACTGGAAAATGTTACGCTGACTGACATAAGCCAATCAGAGAAAGAAAAGTACCATATGATTTCACTCATATGTGAAATCTAATGAACAAGCTGAACTATCAAGCAAAACAGAGACAGACCCATAGATGGAGAACAGATGACAGCTAGTTGGGGAGGGGAGGTTAGGGGTTTGAGGGATTGAGCGAAAGGGAAAAAAGGACTCACACACGGACAACAGTGTGGTGATTGCTGAGGGGAGGGAGGGATAAGGAGATTAAATGGTAATGCAAAAATATAATAAAGATAAAAACTGATAAAACATAGAAAAGAATAAAAATAAATGAATAAATAATAAAAAAGGAAGACCTGAACAACACTATCAACCAACTTGACCCAATTGACATTTGTATACTACTCCACTCAACAAAAGCAGAATCTACATTCTTTTACAAAGCATAGACATAAACCAAAGTAAACCATATACTGCACCACCAAAACAGTCTCAACAAAATTCAAAGATTTGAAATCAAAAACATGTTATCTGATAATATAGAATTTAATTACAAATCACTAACAGAAATATATGTAGAAAATGCTTAAATATCTGCAATGCAAATAACACATTTCTAAAAAGAACATGGGACAAATAACAATTCACAAGTAGAATTAGATAGCATTCTGGACTGAACAATAAAGGGAAAAACAATATGTCAAAATTTATGGCACTAAACATTTTTTGTATTCGCAAATTTTATTTTATTGTTGCTTATATAGTGGATTTCACATTGCAGTAAATCTGTAAGTAAAAGCAAAAGAAAAAACACAATATAACACAACAGAATACTCCAAAAAAAAGCAAAAATTTGTAGTATCACTTGGAAAAAAGAAATACTATGGCAAATACTGTGGATAAAATTATTTTATTGGACACATATAATCTTAGAGTTATAATTAAACATTGTAAAATATCTACTTAAATTTTATAAATGGCTATAGGAAAAATAGCTTGAATATTTTTTAAAAAACATTTCATTTATTTATTTTTAGAGAGAAGAGAAGGGAGGGAGAAAGAGAGGGAGAGAAACATCAATGTGTGGTTGGCTCCTACACACCCCCCACCAGGGACCTGACCCACAACCCAGGTATGTGCCCTCACTGGGAATCAAACTGGTGACCCTTTGCTTCACAGGCCCTCACTCAATCCTCTGAGCAACACCAGCTAGGGCAGCTTGAATCTTTTATAGTACTAAATACCTACGTTAGGAACAAAATGTTTCAAATCAATAATTTCAGCTTATATCACAAGAACTAGAAAAAAAGACAAAAATAAACTTAATGCAAACAGAAGAAAATAATAAAAATCAGAGATGAAGAAATAAAATAGAAAACAAAAAAGAAATAGAGATAAATCAATGAAATACAAAGCTGGTTCTCTGAAAAGATATGGTCAAAATGATCAGTTTAAAAGAGAAGATACAAATTGCTAATATCAGGTATAAAAAAGATGACAACATACACCGTAAAGTCAAAAAAATATTGTTATGAAAACTTCATGACAATAAGTTTGACAACTTGGAAGAAATAAATACATTTCTTTTAAAATAGTATCAAAGCTCACTAAAAAATAAGTAATCTGAACAGCACTATGTATATTAAAGAAAACTATTTTGGAGAGAGAAGATGTCGGAGCGGTAAGAGGATGTACATCCCTCTTCCCCCTTCACACAGGTGAAAAACCAGGCCAATTTACAGTGGAGCACAGCAAATAGACACCAGAAACACAGCATATTTGAAAACAGGAGATTAAAAATTGCAGTGGACATTGAAAAACCAGACGGTAAGGAGAGTACTCCACCATCTGGGGGCTGAGATCCCAGGCCAGTGCTGGCAATAAGACTCTAGGGAGGGAGGGAGTTAGGTCAACCGCTCCCTGATCAGCCAAACAAGGTCTTGGCAGCACTGGGATAAACCTGTTTGCTTGAAATCTCACAGAGAGGAGTTAAGATCTCATAACCCTGGGAGGACTGAGCATTGGAGCCTCCACTTTTGTGAACAGCGGCACAGGGATCTGTTGGCACCAGCGTGTCACTGAGGGAACTGTGGTGCAGTCACTCGCCCTTCGGTCTCTTGGCCACCAAGCAAGCGCACGCCAGCAGGGAGCAATGATACGGTCTCTCAGCGCCATTGCGCCATAGGGGACCTGAGTGGGCTGCTGGGAGATCTTAGACACCGGTGTGCAACCTGCATGAGGGTCGATTCGTGCTCGCAAGACAGTTGGCACTTGTGCATAGTAGGCTAAAAGACCATCAGCGCTTGAACGTCATGCGACCGCAATAAGTACCTGCCGCCACAGAAGACATACCTGAGGCCCTATGCACAGAGGCCGGGCTAGCTCTAAGGACAGTAGGCCAAAGATAACTGAGTGCTAAACAAGGAGAAAAACAATACGGTCACCCCTGGGCCACTGCAGTCATCAAGGCCAGAAAAACCAGCTTGGCAAGACTGATAACAGCAAGAGTTAGCGGTTTTGGTGTTTTTTGGTTTTTTGATTTTTTTGTGTGTTTTTTTTCTTTTTCTCTTTTTTATTATTAATTTTCCATTATTTTGATCTTTTTTACCCCTCAACTCCTTTTTGCTTCTCGTTACTTCTTCCTTGTTTTCTTCCCTCTTCCTTTCTTTCCAAGCTTATCTCTTCTTCCTTTCTTTTTTCTTTTTCATTCTGCTTTTCTTTATTCTCTTTTCATTTTTTTATTTCCTTTTCCTTCTTTTCTTGTATTCCTTTCCTCCTCTTTTCTCTTTTTAAACACCTACAAGTGAGACAAAAACAAAACAAAACAAACAAACCCCTGGAACCATGGAAAGACCAGAGTTGGTCCCAAAGAGGGGGCATTTCAACAGCTGAGACACTGGAAGCCAGGAACACCAGGATACCCAAAGTAGACAGCACCACTGAATCTCACAGGCATTCTACCACAGAAGTTCACATCATTAACCCAGGGAACAATAACAAATCAATTTAAGAAACAGCCTAACAAGACAAGCGTCACAAACAATGGGAAGACAAAGAAACAATCCCCAAACAAAAGAAAAGGAGGAAGCCCCAGAAAGAATGCTAAATGAAATGGAGGCAACTCAACTATCAGATTTTGAGTTTAAAGCAATGGTTGACAGGAAGCTCCAAGAGCTCAAAATGAGCTACCAGAAACTACAGGGAAGCTACGAGGAACTCACTGCAAACTATATCATCATGAAAAAGGAAATAGAAACTATCAACAAGGGCCAAGAAGAAATGAAATATACAATTTCGGAACTGAAGAACACAGTGGAAGGCATGAAAAGCATAACTGATGAAGCAGAACATCGGATCCACGAGTTGGAAAACCAAGTAGAAAAAAACATCCAGAAAGAGCAAGAAAAGGAAAAGAGGCTCGGAAAAAATAAAGAGGAATTAAGAGAAATACAAGACAATATGAAAGGTAATAATATCCGTACAATAGGGATACCAGAGGGAGAAGAAGAAAAGGAAGGGATAGAAAACCTATTTGAAAAAGTAATGATGGAAAACTTCCGTAATTAGATGAGAGAAAAAGTCACACAAATCTAGAAATCACAGAGAGTCCCAATCAAGACGAACCCAAAGAAGCCCACTTCATGACACATCATAATTAAAATGGCAAAATTCCAAGACAAAGAGAGAATCTTAAAGGCAGCAAGGGAGAAAAAGGAAGTAACATAAAAGGGAGCCCCAATAAGGTTAGCAGCTGACTTCTCAATGAAAACACTCCAACCCGGAAGAGAATGGCAAGGAATATTCCAAATAATGAGAACCAAAGGCCTGCAACCAAGACTACTTTACCCAGCAAGGTTTTCAATCAAGATAGAAGGCCAAATAAGGAGCTTCCCAGACAAAAGAAGTCTAAAAGAATACACCTCTACCAAACCAGCTCTGCAAGAGATACTAAAGGGCCTGCTTTAAGGAAAGGAAGGAAAGGAGAAAGAGAGGGAGAGGAACACAGGTACAAAAATGGCAATGAATAAGTACCTATCAATAATGACCTTAAACATAAATGGATTATCTGCTCCAATCAAAAGGCATAGAATAGCTGAATGGATAAGAAAGCATGACCCACACGAGACCCACCTCAGGACAAAAGACCTACACAGACTCAAAGTGAAGGGCTGGAAACAAATTTTCCAAGCAAACAGACAGGAAAAAAAAGCCAGGGTAGCAATACTCATATCAGACAAAATAGACTTCAAAAGAAGAGCCATAAAGAGAGATCCAGAAGGTCACTTCATAATACTCAAGGGAAGAATCCACCAGGAAGACATAAACTTTGTAAATATATATGCACCCAACATAGGAGCACCTAAATACACCAAGAAAATCTTTGAGGACTTCAAGAAAGATATTGACAGCAACACAATTATAGTAGGGGATTTTAACACCCCACTGTCAAAAATGGACAGATCTTCTAAAAAATATATAAACAAAGATATTGTGGCATTGAACGACACCCTAGATGAAATGGACTTAAATGATATATATAGAGCCCTTCATCCCAAAAGAAACTAAATACACATTCTTTTCAAATGCACATGGAACATTCTCAAAGATAGACCACATGATAGGACACAAAACAAGCCACAACAAATTCAAGAAAATTGAAATCATACCAAGCATTTTCAGCAACCACAAGGGACTGAAGCTAGAAACCAACCCCAAGGGGAAAAACACAAAGCCCTCAAAATCATGGAGATTGAATAGCATGCTATTAAACAATGACTGGGTCAAGAATGAAATTAGGGAGGAAATCAAAAAGTTTCTGGAAACAAATTCAAATGAACTCACAACAACCCAAAAATTATGGGACACAGCAAAGGCAGTCCTCAGAGGAAAGTTCATAGCCATACAGGCCTACCTAAAAAAGATAGAAACATCTCAAAAAAACAACTTAACTCCACGCCTACAAGAACTCAAGGAACAACAGCAAAGACAGCCCAGAGCAACTAGAAGGAAGGAAATAACTAAGATCAGAGCAGAATTATATGACATAGAGACAAAAAGCACAATTCTAAGGATCAATGAATCCAGGAGGTGGTTCTTTGATAAGATAAACAAAACTGACAAGCCTTTAAGCAGGCACATCAGGAAAAAAAAGAGAGAGGACCCAAATAAACACAATCAGAAATGAAAGAGGAGAGATTACAAATGATACCACAGAAATACAAAGAATTGTAAGAAATTACTATAAAGAACTGTACGCCAAGAAATTTGAAAACTTAGATGAAATAGACAAGTTTCTAGAAAAATATAATCTCCCAAAACTCAATGAAGAAGCAGAAAGCCTGAACAGACTAATAACAGCAGATAAAATAGAAGCAGCAATCAAAAAACTCCCGACACACAAAAGCCCAGGACCAGATGGTTTCACAGGAGAATTTTACAAAGCATTTAAGGAAGAGCTAACCCCTATCCTTCACAAACTTTTCAAAAAAATTCAAAATGATGGAAGACTCCCAAACTCTTTTTATGAAGCCAGCATCATTCTAATCCCCAAACCAGATAAAGACATAACAAGGAAAGAAAACTTCAGGCCCATATCGCTGATGAACATAGATGCTAAAATCCTCAACAAAATATTGGCAAACCCCATCCAACAATACATTACAAAGATCATACACCATGACCAAGTGGGATTCATCCCAGGGATGCAAGGATGGTTCAACATACACAAATCAGTAAATGTAATACATCACATAAACAAAAGCAAAGACAAAAATCACATGATCATATCAATAGATGCAGAAAAAGCATTTGATAAGGTACAGCACCCATTTATGATAAAAACACTCAACAAAGTGGGAATTGAGGGGGCATTCCTCAACATAATCAAGGCCATATATGAGAGACCTACAGCCAACATCATATTCAACCAGGAAAAACTAAAATCTTTTCCACTAAGATCAGGAACAAGACAAGGTTGTCCACTTTCACCACTTCTATTCATTATAGTATTGGAAGTATTGGCCACAGTGATTAGACAAGAAAAGGAAATAAAAGGCATTCAAATTGGAAAGGAGGAAACAAAACTATCATTATTTGCAGATGACATGATAGTGTACATAGAAAATCCTATAGACTCGGCCAAAAAGCTGCTCGACCTAGTAAATGAATTTGGCTAAACAGCCGGATACAAAGTCAATATCCAGAAATCAAAAGCATTTCTGTATACCTACAATGAAAGAGCAGAAGCAGAAATCACGAAAACAATCCCATTCGATATAGAAAAAAGAAAAATAAAATACCTAGGAATAAACCTAACCAAGGAGGTAAAAGACCTGTACACAGAAAACTACACAACACTGAAGAAAGAAATCAAGGAAGACACAAACAAATGGAAACATATATTGTGTTCATGGATCAGAAGAATTAACATCATCAAAATGTCCATACTACACAAAGCAATTTACAGATTCAATGCAATACCTATTAAATTACCAATGGCATATTTCACAGACATAGAACAAACACTTCAAAAATTTATATGGAGCCATAAACGACCTCGAATAGCTGCAGCAATTTTGAGAAAGAAGAGCCAAGTAGGAGGGATCAAAATACCTGACACCAAACTATTACAAGGCCACTGTAATCAAAACAGCCTGGTACTGGCACAAAAACAGGCACATGAACCAGTGGAATAGAATAGAGAGCCCAGAAGTAAACCCATTTCTCTACGGTCAATTAATATTTGACAAAGGAGGCAGCAACATAAAATAGAGTAAAAGTAGCCTCTTCAACAAGTGGTGTTGGAAGAACTGGACAGCTACATGCAAAAAAATGAAACTTGAACACCAACTTACACCATACACAAAAATAAATTCAAGGTGGATAAAAGATTTAAATATAAGCCATGACACCATTAAAGTCCTAGAGGAGAACGTAGGCAGGAAAATCTCAGACATTTCATGCAGCAACATTTTTACTGATACGTCCCTTAAAGCAAGGGACATAAAGGAAAGAATAAACAAATGGGATCTCATCAAAATGAAAATGAAAAGCTTCTGCACGGCTAAAGAAAACTGTATTAAAATAAAAAGAGAACCAAATATATGGGAAAACATATTTGCCAATGATACCTCAGACAAGGGTTTAATCTCCAAAATATATGAAGAACTTACATGACTCTACTCTAAGAAGACAAGCAACCCAATTAAAAAATGGGCAAAAGACTTGAACAGACACTTCTCCAAGGAGGACATACAGAAGATGCAGAAACACATGAAAAGATGCTCGATATCACTAGCTATCAGAGAGATGCAAATTAAAACCACAATGAGATACCACCTCACACCAGTCAGAATGGCCATCATAAACAAAGCAACAAACAACAAGTGTTGGAGAGGTTGTGGAGAAAAGGGGACCCTAG